>OZ024908.1:39798431-39912535 GCA_964017125.1 Flabesymbios commensalis | reverse complement strand
CCTATCCCCTAATTTTAGACAGGTTTGGGTACCCTCACATAAGCAGTCAAAATATATATTTCGTTCCTATTTTTTACTGGTAACATCTCCTTTCATGTTTTGGGCATATCAAAGCTTTAAAACAAGTTGGTGTAGAAGAGTAGTGAGGGGTAGGGGCTGCACGGTGACCGATTCTGCCCTATATGTGTGTTTTCGGTTGTGACCGTCAAGAGACCGGAAATGTCCTTTAAAGCTTCAGAATATTTGTTAATTATGAATTTTGACTATTTCGTACCAATTTCCTTTAATTTGCCATATTACACTACTGTATTACTTTGCAATACAAAAGTTTTCACAAATCCACGTGTGTTTTTAGGGTCATGACCTTTAAGACCCCAGAAATGACCTTAAGAGCTTTAGAAAAAAATGACACCCTATTTTATTTTGTTCAGTATTATTTTATCTTTAAATTGAACAGAGGTGTTAAAAATTAACATTCAATTCCCACGGAACCACATTTACTGACATATTATGACCCTACACTAGTATTCAAATGAAGCGGAAAGAGCTAAGTAAGTCATTTATGCTGATGGACCAACGTACAATGTTGGACCAACGTCTTCGACGTTGGGCCCACGTTGTGCAAATGGTATACAAATGTTTTGTGTTTGCTGGGATGGATATTAGCATTATTCACTTATGGATGTCGACTTCGCATGTTGTTTGGATTACTGAAGATTTAGAAGCTTAATTAAAATGATCGTGTAACGTGTTATGTTATTTACTTATTCTTAATTATATATGCTATGCAACAATACCACAATATGCCACAGCGTAACAATACATGACATGGCATTATGCATTTATTAATACTGTGGCTTAGGCCAGACTTCAAAAACATGTTTTTCAGCCAGGCACTATAACTTTTGTGGTTTCCATCTTTGTTCATACTGGTTTAAGTGGCTCACTTCCGGTAAACAATGCTCAGTCCATACTGCAGTGCAAGAGAAAAGGCCATAACTGCCTATTTTTCAAGTAAGCAGTTACTAGTACTGCACAGTGACTTTGCAAAGTATAAGGGGATCCATGTAAGCTGGTTCCTCAAGGATACCCTCACCAGGTCCCTTAAAGCACAGTACCGTGTCATCAACTCGCTGCATCTAGATCACGTTTTGTTAAACCTGTCGTGAAAAAGAGACCTGGTATATAAATTGGCTCGACGTTGCCCGACAAAAAGAAGGAAATATACCCACCACACTGACACTATAGGCCTACAGCCAGCCGACGTACACTGGCCAAAGCCAAGCCACTAATATATTCCTTGCCTGTCAGTCTCACAGGCACATTGTGCAAAGAAGTATTGGGCTAATCTCTAGCTATTACTGCCCTTACGTAATATAACCACCTCCCCCTAGGACGAATCTCATACTTTGCAAGAGTTTGTAGAACTGCACTCACCAACTGACACTCTCTTGGCAGCAATAATCAGGCGACTGTAAAATAAAGCACTTTCAGTCAAGGACGTCTGGGGTCCTCTGGCAATATCACGGATGGTCCTGAGACCCCAGTGGTTTTATACTAATAGAATATTATCAGCATAACGCGGTGTCAACTACAATGTGCAACACTATGACATTAATCATGTCATGGCAATTACATACGTGATGTAAAGTAGATTTCAATGCATGACGATACTAATCATTGCATCATTATTATTTTATCACAATATTATGGTGAATTTTAATTCACAAATCTGGATCAATAATGATCAATATATATAATCAATTTTATACATTATTTTTTCATATTCCAATTTTAGTTTGATATTGGTAAATTGCAACATTACAAAATGTAGGCCTACATATAGCCAATCATCTCGGGAGTTTCCATGTATTGAGCAAAAAATTATTTATAAGTATATCATCTAAAACACACTACTGGAACTCAATTACCTTTTCAAAACTTTTCAAATATTTTTTTTTGTTAATATCAAAGTAACTATATTGGCTGCGCAATAATATAGTTGATAACGTTAATTATGACTGCATTTTATTATTCATTATATTGCCTTTTTTTCTGCTATTTATCATTACTTTGTCAAATTTCTAGAGATGCGCTTATATGTCTTTTGCACACACTTTTTTCTCCAAAATCGGGTAATTGATCATTGTTCATTTTTTTAGCACACATACGCCACTGGGCGTCAGTTTCTTTTGTCACATCGTACTTGTTTTTGTCTTCTTTTTTTTACTGTGGTAATAAATCTATTGAACCTATCGAACCTATCCAGAATTCCAATCAACTAATTACGAAGCCCTAACTCTATTATCATCCCTTAAACACCGAAATGGGTTTCGAAATGTTCCTTAGTAGGTAAGAAGTAAAAACACAAATAATTACCAGAATATAGTATTATTTATACACGTATTCACAACACAAACAGAGGTTTCTGTACAGCAGATCATTTATAGCGAAACACCAAAGGAATGATGCTGAGCCCAGGAAAATAATATCACCTGCTGACTTGTGCAAAGTACTCTTATTTTTACAATAATTAATTTATGGATTTGACGATGTCTATAAATGCATACATGGGAATAAAATACATGTTATTCACAAAAATGTGTCTTATATTAAAGAAAGTTTGTAAAAAGAAAAAAAGGATCTACGGTGCCTCTTGACTGAACAGTAGTATCCATTACCCTCTACTCTACAGTGAAAATGTGAACAGTAGCAACTGCTAAGCAGTTATTGTGCTTTGCCTTTGCGAGACAGCATAGGCTTTATGTCTTGTCGGTTGGATTGATCCTAAATTAGAAAAGCAATCACCTCAGATTCAAAGCTTGTCAAACATTGAATAGCAACCATGGTAACTGAGGTGATTTGGTTCATTTTGATATATGGGGAATACCATGATTGGATGAACACGTGGAAGAAGCAAATGCTTACTAGGCCATCACAAAGTGATATTTATGCCAGTTACATAGATCGCTAGACCAAAGATGAACCACATTAAACCAGCTCTGGGTCAATGTCTGCGAGAAGACAAGAGCTCATTTCACTCTGTCACCACATCAGAAGCATCCGCTTCCCCATGTACATTGAGTGGCCTAATGTTCTTCTGAAATCTTATTATCGTCGTTTTGTAATAGTATTATTAGTGCATAATAAACGATTTTTCAGTCATGACTGAGGAATAGACACGGATAATAAAAAATAGCTCAGTGGAAGCGTATCAGATTACCAGACATTTAATGTAACCAGTTACGCTTCACGTTGTGCTGATCAGATCAGTGAAGGCTATTAGTCCAGTGGCAGGACCCCATTTTTTCAGAAAACCTCGCTATTCACCCCTAAAATCAATTTTTGCATTTCACAATACTAATACACTGATGATGGGACATCATCGGTGACTGTGAGCAGCATTGGTCTACGATAGGACAGTCACCTATACACGAGTCATGTCTATCTCATAGTGGCTCAACATGATCAATGATGGCCATCGTCGCGGTTCCAACATTGAGTTAAATACGCGTGTTTAGTGGAGAGTGGAGATATATAAATATATTAGTGAATCTCAAATAGTGAGTCTCTAATAGGTCAAGAATCCAGTAATTTCTATTTTCACTCATTTGAAGTTGTGTCTCGCTACTGCGACCGACAACTTCAAGTAGGTGAAGTGCATTCAACTTCAAGTACCCTAATCCACCAGGCGCCCTTTGTCAACATTTTCACTTTGATAATTTTGATGTGCTCACAAAAAGATAAACAGCGATCATCGTTAGTGCTTGGCACTTAGAGGGTTAACCGGGACCACACTGATAGGGATCCCATCTCACAAAGACTACAACAGCTCTGCTCTGTCTTTTGTCTTTGACGGCAAAACATTTGGCTTTATACAGCAGAACACGTGGTTTATACGTCCTATGATCTGACCAGATGCTCATGATGGTGTCACGTATGTATCGTCTGGTGCTGAAGCCCCGAGTCTTGATCCTTCAGTAAAAAAGCGCCAAAATATTTTTGTTGTCTCCTTTCACCAGACTATAATGTGGTTGAAGAATGATGACTGACCTGAACATGCTGAACGGGACCTGCAGTGGCCCCATTGCCTGAATAGAAATGAGGAGACAAAATGAATGATTCGTTCCCTCAAGGAATCTGTACAGATTCACCGGTTGACCCATATTCGACTAGATGATTTATTCATACCTAAAATAAAAGAGAAGCGTGACAATGGGATAATAGACATAGCTTCGTTTTGAACTAATACGTAATTTCGTAGTATCATATTGTATCATATTGATAGAAACGAATACACTATGTTATTTTGTAACTACAAACCCTTATATACAAAGACAAACAACAGTAACTGATACTTATGTATTTTACAGAAAAACGCCTTGATCCTTATAAGATAACGAGCATCAATCCACCCCTCCCCACCTAACCCCACCGCATCCCAAAATTCAAAATTCAAAATTATAATGAGGTGGTTCTCCCTGTAGCCAAGTCACAGGGCTCAGTAAGTGATGGAAGGGAGGGGATGACTAATTAGGTACGTCGACCCGGTCGTCCCCCTAGCCCACTGGTTTCTAATCCTGCGCCTATAATGACCTCAAGTCCTTTTTTCGGCCTTAGCAAGCTTAGCCTGCGAGGATGAGAAGGCAGCGACTAACTTGGTGACTTCGTTCAACAGGAAGACGCGTGCGGGGAAGGAGAAAAGAGGGGCCTCCAGGAGCCCATCCCCTTCTGTTAGGAAAACTCAGGAGATCAAAGGAGGCAGAGGCCCCTGTGATTGCTATAGCTAATCTTGTTGCAGAGCCGGAGGTAGGGCGGACGGAGACGGTGGAAACGAGGGAAGCTCCGGTTCAACCGGCTCTACCGGCCGGGGAGTGGGGAGGGGAGGGGGAGGAAAAGTATCTTCCGGTCGTTTAGATCTGGGAGGGTGAACGAGTAAATTCGTCCACCGCCGAGTCGGGGGGATCGTTCCCTACTCGCCGTTCTCCTGTGACCCTGGGAGACAAGCCGATGGAGGATCCGGGGGTAGGATTATCTTTCACATATGAGGTACCCCTACCAGTCCAGGATTTATTATCCACTGATCGGGAGAATACTAAAGGTAATGAACCACCAGTCGAAACATTTCACACCCCACGCACACAACCCATTGTGCCTGTAGTCTCGACCAAGAGGAAACGGGCAATGGGTGATAGTAATGACCCCTCCATTAGGAGGAAGCTAATCTTTAGAGACGAGTCAGGAGAGGACACGAGTTTGGAAGGAGCCTTGGAGATCCCGAGCTCAGCAGGGAGCCCAGCTCTGTCACCCATAGTGACAGAACGAGCACCTGAGGAGATCAGTAAAATTCCTAATTTCGAAGGGTATAGAGATACCCTGGATGTATCAGGCTTCCTGCCTCTCGGACAAACAGCAGAGTCGGGTAAATCCCGCAAATTATTACTGCCTCGGAGGCACAGACCTCTTAGATCCGCAGAATTACTTTATTTCCAGGGCTAATGGAGACTGGAACATGTCGGGATTCCCTAATGGAATCGTCATTTTGGCACCATCTGATACCCTGGAGAATGCTAGTGAGAAGGAGGCACCCAGCACAGCCCCAGTGTCACCAGTGAGACTGGTCACTGAGGCTAGTGAGGGGGGAATTTCTTCAATTGACCCCTTGAATAGCCATAATTCTAGCTTGGGAGTGTTATCCATAACCAGTTCGCAAGATGAACTACAGTTAGTAAGCTCTACGTCTGTGGATGGTGCACTTTCAGACACTACATTCCCACCAATAAAAGCCAGGGCGAGTACCCAAGTAAACAGGGTGCCTGAGCTGTTTGCAAAACATCAGAGTGGCTTGAATGAATTAATGAAAATCATACAGAAACGTTAATTCTAGGTGATTATGTGTTTCGTAGAATTACCGACGTTGAGCTATACAAAAATGTTTTATTGGTCGAGATATGTAGGACTGTCTCCTATTGGCTAAGAGGAAATTCGGTGGTGCTAAAATACACCACACAGGGATCTACAACACACATGCCATTGACCCTATGTACGCACTTAAAGTCTGCAGAGTCAATGACATTTATAGGAAAGCTGTTAAGGATAATACACCTGGTGTTTCCTATATTAATAAATTGGTTCTGAGATGTGACCCGAGTGGACCAAATGATGTGATCCACTGGTGCAGTGATCATGCAACCAAAGTGGCTTTATACACACTTGAGAAATGTTTAAACTAAATGACGGGAGTGAGAACAACCAAGACAGTTTACCGATTGTCAGTAGCCCTCCCTCCTCGTCAGGGCGGGGGCCCTAGGGTAGTGGTTAGCACCGCTGCCTTTCACGCCAGAGTCCGGGGTTCGGTTCCCGGTCTCGGCGGTTTGAAAGAAACAAAATTGTTTCTTCCCCATCCACGTGTGAAAGTTAGTATTGTGGGGAGCCTCCGTGACCGAGAGGTAGCGTGCTCGGCCTCAGACCGCCAGGGCTCGAATTTCGAATCCTGTGTCTGGAGGACAGTGTCATCTCAATCATCTCACCATCCTCAGGAGGTTCTCCTGGCCCAGTTTAGCCTATATGTGCACAAAGGTGGCCTAAAGCCCGATTCATTTCATTTCCCTCCTCGTCAGCTTCAAGCATACTAAATTTATCAAAATATAAAATAAATTCAGGTTGTAAAAGTCTTTTGGCAAAAGGTATCAAATATATCCCTGCGCCGAGAGTGACCAAGATGATTAAAGTAGAGGAGGCCTACTTTGCGCGCCGATTGAAACTATCATTCTTTTTTCATAACAAAACATCGAGAACTATAGATCAGAAGTGCAGACCTAAGTCTAATTTCAATCCACCTGGCCTGATTAACCCAGTGTTGAAGCTGGAGTTGGAGCGTAGTTGGAGCGTATCTTGGGGTCTCTAGAACTAAAAAAAACACCGGATAATTTAGACAGAGAGGAACGTACAGCAATAAAAACTCTTAAACAAAATAAGGATATAATAATTAAACCGACGGATAAGGGCGCAGCAATTGTAGTAATGGACAAAACGGATTATGTAGGTGAAGCCGAAGGGAAACTAGCAAACCAGGTCCACAACAAACGCTTAGAGGAACCAGTTTTCCCCAAGTCTATACAAAAAAAACGACATTTTTGAAAGTTTGGCTAACCGCCGATTTATTGATGCAGGACAACTATCTTATTTGAAATGTCCGGAAGACCCTGCACCACGTAGAATGTATTTATTACCAAAAATACATAAAGATAGAAATGTGTGGCCGGGAGACGAGAGAAAGTCCCACAGGGACCAATAATAGCGGATTGCGGTAGTGAAAGTTATGGGTCAGCTGAATATATAGGTCATTTTTTACCACCGCTTGCAAAACAACATAAATCATATCTAAAGGATACTAATGACTTTATTAACGGGAATTAAAGCGAAGGAAGGGGCATTTATAGCAACAATAGATGTTGACAGTCTTTATACAAACATAGATAATGCCAATGTGTTAGAGGCTGTCAAACAAATATTTAATAAGAATCCAGACCCGAAGAAGCCGGATAAAGACATTTTAGAACTATTAAAAATATATTTAGAAAACAATGATTTTGAGTTCAACAGCCAATGGTAGCTACAAACGTGGGGAACTTCGATGGATAAGAAATTTGCACCAAATTATGTTGATTTGTTTTTGGCAGAGTGGGAGGAAAAAACGCATTATAAAAATGTGTCCTAAAACCCTCAGTGTACTGGAAGTTCCTGGATGATATTTTTCTGATCTGGGAACACTCCAAGGAAAAAGTTTACAAATTTGTGAAAATTTTGAATACCCATCACCCTTCGATTACTGTGAAGGCAGGGTTAAGCTCGGAATAAATGCATATTCAGACACAGTGGTTTACAAAGGAAACAGATTTAAGGAGACAGGGACATTTGATAACAAAGTTTATTTTAAACCGACAGATACTTCGGAACTGTTACACAAGAAATCACATCACCTAAACCATACTTTTAAGGGATTAATTAAGTCACAAATCCTTAGATATGTTAGAATATATAATAACAAGCAAGATGTAATGATAGCGTGTAGGAAACTCTTTGCAGGACTAGTTAGGAGCGGTTACTCGGAACGTTTTTTGCGGAAGCTTAAAGATAAAACATTGTGTGAATTGAGGAAAAACCCGAACAAGGGATCTTCTCAAAGATGCACTACTAGGAACTGCAAATTATTTTCGACACAAGTAGTTGTAGAGAGTGGTAAGACCATGGGGGGGTGTACTGGATGCCGGGAATCAAATTCAAATTCCCACCACACAAAATTGTGATTCAATTAACAGTATTTACTGTATAGCTTGTTCGAAATAAATAAATTATAAATTATATGTGGGGGAAACTGGGCTCTCCTTCAGAAAAAGGATAAACATACATCGTTCAGATGTACGCCTTAAGAAGGACACAGCAGTTGCCACACACTTTAACTCTGGGAGCTGCTGGGCAACCCATCTGAGAGTGTTGTATCTTGAAGTATTGAAGAATACGGGAGACATAACTATAAATAAGATTGGGTGACTTAAAGCAGAAAGGGATAAATCAATCAATCAATCAATCAATCAATCAATCAATCAATCAATCAATCAATCAATCAATCAATCAATCAATCAATCAATCAATCAATCAATCAATCAATCAAACTTCTATAGCGCCTATATCCTCAGCGAACCGAGCTCAGAGGCGCACAAATCCTTAGCGTGATTCATGTGTCATAATCGAGGCCAAAGCAGGTTCGTCAACAGGGAGCCGGGCTGCTGAGCGACTAGGGTGGAAAGCCAGGTCAAATAGGTGAGTTTTAAGTAATTTCCGGAATGTTAAAATTGTTTTGGCATTACGTATTGGCACAGGCAGGGCGTTCCATAAGACTGGACCAGATATAGAGAAAGCTCTTGAACCAGTCTTAGTCTTTATACGAGGAACAACAAATCTACTCGAATTAGTGGAGCGTAGATATTTTAAGCATTTCGGCCGAGCAAGTAAATCAGCCAGATATGCAGGTTGGTTTTCTTTTAGGGTTTGGAAAGTTATTGCGCATATTTTAAAATAATTGCGAAACTTGACAGGAAACCAATGTGAGCGTTTTAGACTTGGAACGGAACGACTAAATCGTGGGGCCTTGGTTACTTCTCTTGCAAGGCAGTTTTGAACGCGTTGTAATCTAGCGATATCCTTTTCTGGCATATTGTGAAAAAGTGAGTTACAATAATCTATCTTACTACTGACGAGTGCCGCTGCAATTTGCTTGGCAAGATCCAAGGAAAGACTTTTTCGAATTCGACGCAGGTCACGGATATGATAGAAGCATGCCCTACATGTTTAGGATATGTGTTTTCGGAAATTCAGGCTACTGTCGAATAGTACACCAAGTTTTTTAGCTGATGTAGATGGATTTGTGTCTTGACCTAGAAGTAAGCATGGGGAATTATTCAAGAATTTTTCTCGTTGAAGTTTGGTCCCAATAAGAAGAAATTCTTTCTTGCTAGGATTAAGCTTCAGCTTAGATCCTGTCATCCAGGCCGACACACCCATTAAACAATGTTGCAACTTCTCAAGAGATTCCTTCGCGTTTGAGACTGATAGAGACATGTAAATTTGAGTGTCATCGGCATAAAGATGGTGGTTTATGTCAAAACTAGAGATAATAGCGCTGAGTGGTGTATTGTATAATCAATCAATCAATCAATCGATCAATCAATCAATCAATCAATCAATCAATCAATCAAGCAATAATCAATCAATCAATCAATCAATCAATCAATCAATCAATCAATCAATCAATCAATCAATCAATCAATCAATCAATCAATCAATCAATCAATCAATCAATCAATCAATCAATCAATCAGTCAATAAATCAATCAATCAATCAATCAATCAATCAATCAATCAATCAATCAATCAATCAATCAATCAATCAATCAATCAATCAATCAATCAGCCAGTCAGTCAGTCAGTCAGCCAGTCAGCCAGCTAGTTAGCCAGTCAGCCAGTCAGCCAGTCAGTCAGTCAGTCAGTCAGTCAGTCAGTCAGTCAGCCAAGCAGTGTGTAAGTAAGTAAGTAAGTACGTTTTTAAAATAAGTCGACTTGTAACACTACAAAACAGTCAGCACTCGATTATTTGACACAAACAGGCAACACAAAAACTAAATGTGAATATTGAAGATGGGTGGACATTTTTGAAAATTTGGAATAGGCCAAGGTGGCCCCATTAACACATTGAGTGGCAGCTTATCGAGTTCACTATAAGTTGTGTTACGCTGCCACAAACCACATCTTTAAAAGAGTCACTTGAGTCTATTTGCAATTTAAAAACGAATTTAAAGTTAACTAGAACAGAAGTCGAACTCCGAGGCCCGGCTTTGGTCTGTTTGAGTGCTATAGACAAAAAATCGGCCTGATATTTTCTAAATGTAACAGTGTATTGGTCTTCCCATGGGCTAGAATCCTAAATATCCAGGATATAATTAGGAAAGAACCAAGGAGACAAGTTAAAATATATCTTCAAGGTGTATTCCTTCCACCACCTGACCACCATGCTGGCCAACATTCATTCAATACTTGCCTACGATATAGCTGATGTACCTCGTAAAGTGGATGCACCAAATTCCGGTTCAATGTTGGGCCAGCGTCGCAGCCCATTGCCGGTTCAATACCGGTCAATCATCTACGACGCTGGCCCAACACTAATCCATCACTGGGTCTGATGTATGCTTTGCACAAACACGTGGTACTCACCCGATGCTGTTTCAATTTTGACCCACAGTCTTCAACGCTGCCCGACATTGAAACAGCATCGGGTGATTGTACTGTGTTTTCTGACTGCTGCATTGTTATGCGGGTGACACTTTCCAACACGTACGATACATGTCTGCGACTCTGAGCTAACATTATTCCAACCAAAACCCTTTGAGCTCTAATCACTTTATTTAATCGTGAATATATTTTTTCTGAACACTTTTTAAAGACGAAAGTACTTAACCTAGGGACCTCAAACGTTATATTCGACATGTTCATAAAGACTGGTGTACAGAAATGTCAACCGTTTCCCACACACAGCACCCCTCTTTTTCCTAAATAAGACACAAACTCAGGCAAAATAAATTTATTAGGCTCAAAAGTTTATTTAAATCGTAATACTTGTTTCTTAGAATGTATTAGAATGTATTGCAAACAATTATTAAAGAGTGTTTGCGAAATGCGATAGCAGATATTTATAGGATCAAATCAATTGGATATAGGGGGCCGACTCACATCCGGAAAGTATGACTCGATACGAACGATATTCTCCAACGCTTGGAAGCCAAACAACATTGGTACAAAATAATTATGCAGCGATAAAACATTCTGTCATTGCACACAAGATCATTAATGATACAATCATGGCTATTACTACATGGGATAATATATCTAGATATACTAGGCCAAAGATGTCATACAATGCTTGCTCCTTTATTCTTCTTACTGAGCTGTATTCATAAATTGATATTATCCTTTTGTGAGAAAAAAATATGCATGCGTTTGAACTAAACCTTTAGGCGCTATGCACGATCATAATCGATTTTAAAGTGTCTTGAATACAACAATGTGTAACATCTGCAAATAATGACATTTTTTCATAAATTTGCAAACACTTTTAAGTTCAAAATAAATAAATATAGCTAGATTATAATTAGCTTCACTGTGTTGTGAAGATAAGAGTTCAACAAATTTATTCATAGATGGTTTGGTACAAAGATGACGTGAAATGTATTTTGATCTCAAAGCTTTTGAATATGAACAGAAACAGAAACTAAAAATGATACTCGACACCCAATATTTCACATTCTTCACATATACGTTTGTGATAGGGATATGGCCGTTGCAATTTACCAGAAACTACAGGTGTGTTTTTATTTTTTTGTAAGACATTTAACCATGGCTTGTATATATTTAGGAACTTTTATGACATTGGCTAAAATTTAAATGTTCTATGCATAATACCATAAGCACTGCTGTGTATTTTCTCATTCCATTGTGTTATATACACATCGCATAACCGCTGTTGAATCAGGCTTAGAAATGGGCCATTATTATCACAACCCTCACCTAACCAAATATAATTGAAGCCAAGCTGATATAAATGCCCAGTTTTCACACGGCTTTTCACTTTCACGCCTGTTATACAACGTATTGTAAGCCTTACTGACTAATCTGTTACATTTACCGTTTACAACATTCAACCTGTATTTTATAATCATGATAATACAATAGTGTCGGTTTAATTTAACGGATACCTACCTGATTCACCATAAATAAAATAATTAGCTGTTCTTGAGCTCAGTTTAATAGCTTTTTACAAAACAACAAGTGCACATGTGTTCTCTCGACTTCCGGAGTTGCATGGAAACCCCATATTTCGCAGTTATAATGAACAACAGGCAAAAACTAATTTATCATAATTATAATGAGCATATAAACTGATTCGGAAAGATCATGTATTAAAGGTGTACCTTCCATATCTATACCATGAAAATTGCCAGTCTGCCAAAACGTTTTTCCAAATTATATACTAAAAATGGCCAGTCTGCAAAAAAGTTTTTCCAAATATATACTAAGCAAAAATGGAGACAATGACTCGCCCTGCCTAACACCAATTCGACATTTGAAAAGTTCCTTGATGTTTTACTATTGAAAAATTATTTGAATACATATCATCTATAATTTTATACATGTTTCCCTGGATTCCACTTTTAAGGAGTTTTTATTAAAGACACTATCTATTTATAAAATTTAAAGCTTTTCTAAAATCAACCGTTGCACAATATACTTTATTGTTTTTTTCCCAGAAATGAATCGATAAAAGATTGTAAAATAAATAAGTGGAATGCCCTTTGCAATAAAACAGATTGAATATCTAAAAAAATTTGGTAGATATTTGACCAAAATTTTAACCTATTGTTTAAAATTCTAGTATTTGTTAAATATCATAATAATTAATAATTATTATTATGTTTGAAGTTATCATGGTTATAAAGCATCACATCACCGCCAGACAAAACGATTCAAACACGCACCTGGAGCCTAACCTGGCCATGCATGCCACTATATGGCACTATGTATTTATTAATAATGTTTTGTTAATACTGTTTATTAATTATGTAGTTTTAATGGTCATAGTTTCAAAAAAAAAAAAAACTTGAGGCACTATAACGTTTGTGGTTTCAATGTGTGTTCATACTGGTCTAAGTAGCTCACATCCTGTAAACAATGCCTCGGCTGTACTGCCATGCAAAGTCAAAATACAGTAACTTCTTACTTTTCAAGTAAGCAGCAAATGTCTTCTGGCTTTAGAGAGCTGCAGCATAAACAATCCGTAACAGGACTGCCGTGCAAGCCAAAAGGCAGTAGCTGCTTACTTTTCGGGTAAGCAGTTTATTACCCTTTCAGCGCATGGACCGTCTTTATACGTCAGAATCTGACGTCCATAGACGTATAAAGATGTATAAAGACTGTCCCAGCGCTGAGAGCATTAAAATAGATCTACTGGCCGTAGACCCATAACATAGGTATTCAAATGAATCAGAAAGAGATAACTAAGACATTTATGATGATTTCAAATTGAAAAAAAATCCCTTTGGTCACATGGTTTAAACAGGAAAATATTTCAGCCTTTTAAGGGTGAAGTACTGCCTTTTGGCTTTGCAAAGCAGAGGAGATGTCCCTGTAAGCCGGTAAGCTGATCCCTCAAGGACACCAGCACCAGGTCCATTACACATAGTGCCGTGCCATCAACTCACTGCCTTTAGATCACGGCAGGTTTTAACCTGTCGTAAAACAGGACAGCTGGTAAATACTGGCAAAAGAAAAAGAAATACCAGCAACATCAGTAAACACAAATATAGCCAACCGCCCTGCTATTTCTAACGCTGGACACACAAATAAAGTCACTAATATACGCCCTGTCTGTCAGTCACACAGAAACATTGCGCGAAGAAGTAGGGTAAATTTATATTACTGCGCGCCTACATGTACGTGACAGAAAAAAACTGCACTCGGAAATTTAGACACTCTTGATAGCAATAATTAGGCTCGGCCGTAGGCCATAACTTAAAACGTTTATTTTGCCTGAGTTTGTGCACTATTTACGGGAGAGAGGGGTGCTGTGTGTGGGAAACGGTTTACATTTCCGTAAACCAGTTAGGTTGGGTACTTTTGTCTTTAAAGTGTTCAGAAAAATATACCTTCACGATTAAATATAATGATCAGAACTTAAAGGGTTGTGGTTAGAATAATGTTGGCCCAGCGTCGCAGACAGTGACCCAGCATTACATCAGCATTGGGCCAGTCTATCGTGTTATCTAGATGTTTCTGGTGCCGGGATGATAAACGCATCCCCCTCATAGTCACCGGCATGCAGCAGTCAGAAAACCAATGCTGTTTCAATGTCGGGCCAGCGTCGAAGACTGTGGGTTAACATTGAAACAGCATCGAGTGAATACCACGTGTTTGGGCCAGCGTCGTACACGATTGACCGTCATTGATCCAACAATGCCTGAGTTGTGACGCTAGCCCAACATTGAACCGGAATTTGGCTGGTAGGCCTACATCCTCTGTATGAGGTACATCGAAGGCAAGTATTGAATGAATGTTGGCCAACACTGGCGATGGTGGTGGAAGGAATACACGTTGACGATATATTTTAACTTGTCTCCTTGGTTATGTCCTTAATTATTAGACATTTTACTAATGAACAGTCTCTGATTATATACTGAACATTTAGGATTCTGGCCCATGAGGAAGACCAATACACTGTTAGGGCCTATGTTTTACTTTAGAAAATGTTTAGCCGATTTTTCGTCTATAGCACTAAATAGACTAAAACCGACTGTTCAAGTTATTTAATATTCTTATTAAAGGGAATACAATGCGATTACTGTGGTGATTCACACGTAAAGGGTTAGTCACAAAAAACAATATTTGTTTCGATAATATATAAAAGAGAACGTGGTGATGATGGGAATAAAAGACAAGTTGTCACAAAAACTACCTTTATAATAAATACCGTGGTTCTAAAGCGCACAAACGCTCTGCAGGTATCTCTGAATCGAGCAATATTTTTTATTACCCTGTATGCTGCCATGAAAAGGTAGATAGTAAATAGTAGCAACTGCTTGCTTGAAAAGTCAGCAGTTATCGCTGTGTGCCATTGCAGGACAGCGAAGATATACCAGGCTGGCTGGATTGATCTTAAATTAGAAAAAAACTCACCACACATCTAAAACTCACCAAACATTAGATGATAACCATGGTAAATGTGATGATTTGGTTCACTTTGATATATGGGGAATACCTAGATTAGATAAACACTACTTGAAAGAAGCCAATGCTTACCATAGGCCACCACAAAGTGATGTATGAGAGACTGGACTGCCGACATACATAAGTTGCTGAAACGATGATGGGCCAACGAGGACAGGCATTAAACTAGCACTGCATCAATGTCTGTGATGAAAAAAGAAGAACTCTTTTTGCTCTGCCACCACATCAAAAGCATCGACTTCCCCATGCACATTGAGTGGGCAGATGTTTTTTTTAATCTGATGATTATCATCAATTTTTATTTGCCTAATTTGGCTTATTACTACACCAAAACGTATATTTTTATCCTCAATACCAAAAAAACAAATCATTTTTAACTGCAGACAAATATCAGGTCTTGAAAATTAATCGAAATGTAATAGTATATTTATGCATTTGCATTCCACCAGATATATTTCTTTTGTAAAGAAATATCTCTGATTCCACTCGACCCCACTGCAAAGCAAATTTGATGTAACGTGTTAGTTTATCTGGTATTGCGTAGATATATCCCAGCAAACACGAAACGTTCCACCAAAGTTGAAGTTTTAATACAGGAATCTATTCCATACAAAAGCATAGGTCAGGTTTTACGCTGGTTCTCATTGTGATTCTGTTGTGGCTGATGATGTTGCTTCTGTTCTTAACATGGTTGGTGATGATCATTATGCAGCAAAGCATCTACCCATCAAACACGAGAAGTTAAACTAGATATGCATTCTCCTGAATTCTAATAATTGAGGGAATAATTAAACATGTACAATATCCCATTATCAGTGAATTTGTCTATTTCATGCATGATAAACACAGTGTTCGCACTGAATATTAGTATAAATTTATTTAATAATATAGATAGATAGATAAATATTTATTGACGAGTAAAAATCTATGAAAACTTTTGCGTAAATAAAATGAACACAGTAATACAGTGCATAATATAATACAAATATATAATGATGTAAACTAAATAAAAGTATTATCTTAAATTACTATAAGAAATATGCGAATTAATGCTTCTATACATGATCATGATCATAATTGCCTGTTTCCCGCACCAAAACCACAAATAAAAAAAACTGCTGTTATAACTACGATTATAAATATTAGCAAAATAACTACTATTATAGCCTTTATTTTAAATAGTAGCAGAAAAACACTCTGGAAACCGTAGAAACCTATAGAATTTATAGAAGTGTGATATAATTAGAGTATGTATAAACACAACACTAAAACTATATGATATTTAGTTGAGCCCTTTTAACCTTTTTCGGTTTGAGATAACAGTAAAATCTTTAAGCACATGTAAATATATACGATTATTTCGTAAAAAGTCTAACCAAGGAATAGAAAATATAAATATTGTAGCAGATTATTTGATTAATAATGTACCATTGTATGTAACATGAATAGCTAGATACATTAATACCATTAGACGAAGTGAGTAAAGATATTAAACAGCTGAAGGGTGGTAAGTCAGCAGGTTTGGATTTATTGATTAACGGATTTTATGTATGGATGCTAGATTCTCGCTAACCCATTATGCTCTATTTTCAATTCGTTTTTAAATCTGAGTTACTGTCCAGCTGAATGGTCAGCGTGACTAATATAATATTGCCTTTGCTGAACAAGAGCACTGACGTTATGATATCCCTAAAACGATATATTTTATGTTAGCTGCTAATGACAGATGTATAACTTATTGAAATAATGCCTTGACGTGGTGATTTAACTCCCGATCATTCTACCGGAGTGGTAAAATTTATCATTTGAATAGGACTACCTGTCATATTTTTCATGAAATTTGTTGATCTGAACGCATACTAGTCAACCAGCTTTTGGTATGCTGGTCAACTGTGACGCTCAATTTAAACTTGCTTGCATCCAACTCGGACTAATCACGTCTAACGCCGCATCTTAAGAGTCCTGTGTCTGATCAATCACTAAGTATAAAAAAGAAAACCGGCGAAAGATCTGGTGATTATCTGGCTGGGGCAGAAGCAGCTTTCCAAACAGTCAGGAGGTGTCCAATCGGTGTTGGCTTAATGCTGGGCCAGCGTCGAAGACGGTGGGCCATCATTAAGGTGACATTGGTGCAGTAGCTCATGTGTAGGCCTACAACTCGTTTGTCAGACATCAGTGTATTTCCCCAAGGATTTTGTCTGACCTGGGCATGATCTGGGAATACATTGTCTGGTCAGGAAAAGAAAGATAATGAGAAGTGTTCCACAATTAAACTGGACCAAGGTATAACAATGTGTCCATGCATCCTGATCGGTGAAAATGGGAAGTATGAGTCTCCTCTGGACCAATTATTGTTACTGTAGATACGTGTTCCACCAGTGTTCTATCGGTATTGGGTTTTATAACTAAAAACGCTTAAAGTGACTGGCCCAGGCTAAAATCATAAAAAATCGGTGATTTTTTTTTGCTTCTTAATATGACTATATGATGTCCATAGTCTATGATGTCCATAGACTAGAACTGCAAAAGTATTCAAATTTTTCTGCTGCGCATTCACCAGTTAGGCTAGATATAGAGACGAAATTCCCGTATTTCTTATTTTTGACATGGTTGTCCAAAATTAGAAATCAGGAATTTCGTCTCTATATCTAGCCTAACTGGTGAATGCGCAGTACAAAAATTAAAAAACTTTTGCAGTTCTAGTTTTTGAACATGTTTACATCATATGATCATATTAAGAAGCCAAAATAAAATCACCGATTTTTTATGATTTTTGCCTGGGCCAGTCCCTTTAATATTGTTGAGCTAGCGTTGAAAAAACGCACATTGGGCTTCGTCCAGCGTATTCTCATCAATTTTCATCAATATTTAAAAAAACCCCATATTTTTCATCAAATATGTTATACAAATATGTATACAAAATTGTTTTTTATACTGTGATTTGTGTCGAAATAAAAATGCTCTCCATATGTTGATTTATGGCTCTATTTAAAATCCCAGCGTAAGGATAGGTGTGGTGCTTCTCCTTTATTGCACAATAGCCAGCTGCATTCAGACAGCAGACGCACGGCCGAAATCCTCAACCAAAAGTTTTGCTCAGTATTTACTGATAAGGTCACTACTAATATGCCTAAATTAGAATACCACCAACAACTGACATGAATAAAATAGAACTAAATTATTGAGTGAATTGAACGCCGATAAAGCACCAGGACCTGATGAGCTTCTAAATCTACTCCTCAAAAATGCTGCCAAGGGAATATTTCCTTGTTTTAAAGATATTTGCGAGCACTCTATTCACATCAGGAAAATAAATGGGTCGAGGCAAAAATAGCCCCTGTTTTAAAAAAGTTAGGGGATCTACACTACTCTAAATTCAGAATCTTCACACCACCACAAAAAGTAGTATTAGATACTATGGTACCTTTTCGGGTACTGCTCATGTAGGTTCTGGTGTTCCACGGGGTATAGTACTTGACCCGATCATAATTCTAAAGACTATGCTATATCAACGACTTCCCATACTCTCATCTGATGTTAGGCTCTTTGCTGATGACTGTCTCCTTTATCGGCCCCAAAACCAAGGCTGACCAAATAAAACGACAGGTGAACTTTACTAAGTTGGAGCACTGGGCAGACATTTGGGGAATGAAATTCAACCCCTCCAAATGTTATGTCTTCCGAGTGAAAGAGACCCCGGGATAAAGAGACAGCTTCAGATTATCAGCTCAAAGGGGTCACACTCGGAAAAGTGTCAAATTTACCTTGCTTTGAAGTCTGCATCAGAGAGAACCTGGAATAGGGGGATCGTATCTCCAAAATTGCGAGTAAGGCTAATTCCACACTGGGGTTCTTGAGGAGAAATTTAAAGGGATGTCTCCCAAAATTAAAAGAGATTGCATATTTTCAATGGTTCTGTCACTTTTGGAATACTCTTGCCCTGTATGGGATCCGTACAGGCAAGGTGATATTGATAAATTGAACAAAATTTAAAGTGCACGTTTCGTACACAAACAACTACCAGCGTAAATCAAGTGTAACAGCTCTAATCAAAGATCTAGGCTGGACTGACCTACAAACTAAAAGAAGTACTTCAGGCTGACAAGCCTGTACAAAATTTTGAGCGGATTAATTGCTGTAACTGTCAGTGACCTCTTAACCCCAGCAGACGAAAGAACACGTGGTGGGCATAAAACATCATGCAGCAACACCACGCTGGGACAAAATTATTTTCACAAAACTATACCCGATTGGAATCATCTTCCACAAGCTGCAATTGAATCCAGATTATTAGCAGCTTTAAAGAGCTAACTGAGCGAATAGTCTTGACGACCGCTCAGCACCGTCCTTTGTCTGAAACTACATAAAGGATGACTTCAAAGTCAACAATTTAAAGTTGAAATCCCGTTTTTACTTTGATACAATATTGTGAATCATCCTGTTCATATAATTATAACGTAACGTATATTAACTGGTTTCATTTGAATATCAAATATTGGTGAAGTGGGACCTCGTGTTTGTTGGGATGCCTATGACAGAATTGTTGTCAATAAAAACACATATAGCTATATCTAGCGTATCTAGCTTAGAATACACCCCTTGGTCACCTCGCCACCGCAAACACAGTCAATGTCGGGGCTACAGCGTCTCATGTTTGCAGCTGGTAAGTGCTTTATCTGTTTATTGAAAATTGGCTACATAATCGATGACGAGTGTGTCAAGTGTCAGGTTGCTTGATTGGAGGTCATGGGAGTGCAGAATCAGTATACACAAGACGTCGAACCAATGTTAGTTTGAAGTTGGCCCAGCCTCTGCGACGTTGACCCAGCATTAGATCAACATTGGTTCAAGGTCTTGTGTTTGCTGGGGAATTCGATCTCTGGTGCAGAAAGTACAGTATAGGATCATTCTTGTAAAATACTCGTTTATCCACACAGGTATACGATATAATATAATTTCATTGTTTAGATGGTGGTTTAAAGGTGATCTATCACCCCTTATATGGTATGAATAATTTTGTGACAAATAAATCAAAGTTGCCACAAGATAGGGCACAAGTGTTTCCTTATATGGGGTGATTGGCTATCATGTGACCCTCTGAGAGGGTCACATGATAGCCAGTCACCCCATATAAGGACATAATTATTCATACCATATAAGTGGTGATAGATCACCTTTAAAGTCTGCCATCGCTGTTAAGTTGTTCCACAACATATTATTGTGTAACATTTGCCCACAATTGAATATCAAACTGATCCGCTACACCAGACAAAATTATTTCCTAGTCCAATTATCAAAACATCCTTTAAAGTGTATTTTTTAGTCCCTACAAACACGGGTTGTTAGCCAAATATTGTTTTCTTGCTGGGCTGACGTCGCAGAAGGGGATCAAGCAAAAAAACAACATCTGGTCTTTTTTTCTAAGCCAGTAGAAATCACATGCGATTATATTATTAGTCAGAGATTTTTCAACGAAACCTAAAACAAATTCCATACCAAAAAATTATTTTTCCATTGCTTGGTATAGGGTCTTAGCTAATTTCTGATAATTTGTTTTCGCTCAACTGTCATAGGAGGTTTTTTTACAGAGAAAAATGTAAAATGGCCGAGATTGGTAATGAACAAACTCGAAAGCAGACATATTTTATCATGGCATGCTAATTTACCCTACATAGTATAGCAGCAGACACCAAAAAGGGCCATATTTAACCCTTTCACGCCCGTACGGCCCCTGAGGGCCGGTGAAATATGACGTCATTTTTCACATGCCCGTATTTTGCATTCACAGGGCCTTTAGATTGCCATAATACTTTTAAAATTGTATAATTTCGGCCAGAATACATTGTGCAATATTTAATTTGTACGGTAATAATAAAAAAATATATATTTACCCTCTGTCCCATTCATATCTCAACTTAAATGGTGCTAACCCTTTGACTCTCAAGTTCATGCCAGGACCAAGGGATAATGTTTGTCATTTAATGGGAATACATGTGTTTGGTATAATGGCTGTAACTGTGGATCTACAAGGTGTATTAACCATATGTACACATGTGGGATTCGGCGGGGGCGGGCCTTAATGAGCATGCAACATTTGGGTCAGTCAATGGTCACCTCAAGGTCATTGCAAGGTCAAAGTTTCATAAATTCAAATAAAATAAAGTTAAAGTTATACCAGCCAAGCCATATTGCCCACTTCTGGATAGGCGCAATCTATAGAAGCATATGTGTGGCAATTGCGCAGAATCATGTGAAGTGAAATGACATTGAACGGGCCCTGAGTACCTGCAGAGTCTAAATAGTCTAACCCCATCTCATACTAATAATGATACCCATTTTGATATCCTCGAAATGTCTTGCAAGCCTAGCGGTAGCTACTGAAATTACTCCTTTTTTACATTTTATTTCGAAATAATGAATTATTTCGCATGGAAAGGGTTAATGGTTGTTGACGTATATACCCATAGCAACAACAGCTACTGTTCTTATTTATTGAGAAATTCGTTGTGTGACATGTTCCACGGACATCTTACAATTCTATTAATATATAAATACATAATTATTATATATTAATTTGATCTCGTGCGTCTTGAAAATACACAATACATAAAATTGAGAACTGTTTCCATGGAAACAGTTTCTAGGGAGTAAGGGTATGTCTTCGAGAGGTATGATAAGGAGCTTGTGTTGATCTCCCAAGTGTTCTCCATGTGCGTATTAAATTTTATGTGCATTGGAATAACCGTTTAAAAGATATCGTAATATGTGTATTGAGTTATTATTTTTATTTAAATTTCATTAAAAAAACTCGGGCTTGAAAGGGTTAAGGAGTTACCTAAACCGGCGGTACAACATTTGTCCACATGTCTAGAATTGTTCCCAGGGTTCTCTACATACAGAATCTGGTTGATGACATTACCGGAAATGGGGGCGGGCTGAGAATTTGACACTTTTGTACACCTACCCGATTTTTAGAGAAAATATTCGCTAAAATATGATTTTCGCGTCATTTTCACTCTATTATAATGTTAGGACATTTAGATCAGATATTTTTTAACTTAGTTTTTTCTATTGATCAGGTCATATATCAGTTGGGATAAAATAGTAAAAAATAATTTAATTTTGCACTAGCATCCTACCTCTAAGAGCTATTTTGGATATTTTAAATATGTCGCAAAATGCAATTTTCCAAATTTTCCAACTTTTTTATTTTTTTGCATATAGTTTATGACAACAGGTTCATTTCTACACGAAAGTCTCCATGAACGGTACCATTTGGTTCAGATATGTATCCCTTAAGTCTGAACTAGGTTACCAATGCTTGACTCGTCGAGTAATTAATCGTTATGGCCAATTTCAAAATGGCCGCCGTAAAATCCATGTTTTTTCCCGAAATGTATTATTGAACATGGTTTTCTTAAATTTCGCATCACAAGCACGGTTTGAGTGTCTAATCTTACATTTTATTGTTCGTTCAATTATTTACAAATGATGGAAAGTGATATTTAAGACTCAATCCAAGATGGCTGCCAGAAATGATCAAGAAAATGTTAAAAATTTCATATTTTCTTGCAAATATTTTAGAAACACATGTTTTATCATGTAAGAAAACCCCACGATCGGTGTCACTTGGTTCAGAGACAACCCTTGACTGAAAATCATAATATGATTAGTGCTTGATTTATAGAGTAATTAATCAATATGGTTTTAAACGTGAAATCAATGCTTAATCTTCATATGCATAATTCAACATGGTTTGCTTAATTTTTTATCTCAGAAACACGGTTTTGTGTCTATTCTTATATTTAGTGCTGAATGAATCCACTGAATATATCTATGTATATTTTAACATGTTTAAGTACCAGAATATGTTATTTAAGAACCAATCCACCGTAAAAATAGCAAATAATATTTTCGAAACTTTTAAAAATAGTTCATGAGCACACGTTCTGTTCTGTGCGAAAACCTCAGTGAGCGGTATTTTTTGGTTCAGAGGCATATATTCAGTCAAAATCAGATGATTTATTCTTGATTTGTCAAGTAATTAATCATTATGGCCGATTTCAAAATGGCCGCGTTAAATGAATGCATTATTGAAAAAAATCGGTAATTTTCTTTTGGTTTCTTAATATGACCATATGATATGTCTATAGATTAGAACTGCAAAAGTCTTTTTCATTTTTTGTGTTGCGCATTTACCAGTTAAGCGAGATTAAAGAAGAAATTCCCGTATTTCTTATTTTGGACATGCATGTCCGAAATAAGAAATCGGGAATTTTGATCTGGTGCTAAAAATATACTACAGTAACAAAGATCACTTTTGCAGACAGCTACATAATTTTCAAGGTGGCCAAGATCACCTTTGTAGTTGCTAAGATAACTTTTAAAATTGATGTGATCACTTCTTCAGTGGTCAAGATCACTTTTGTAGTGGCTGAGATAACTTTTAAAGTGGTTCTAATCACTTCTTCGGTGGCAAAGATCACTTGTGTAGTGGCTGAGATAACTTTTAGAATGGTTGTAATCACTTCATCAGTGGTCAAGATCACTTTTGTAGTGGCTCAGAAATTTTTTAAAGTAGCTATGGTCACTTATTCAGTGGCCAAGATCACTTTGTAGTGGCTGACATAATTTGCAAAGTGGCTGGTATCACTTCTTCACTGACTAAGATCACTTTTGTAGTGGCTGAGATAACTTTTAAACTCGCTGTGATCGCTTCTTCGGTGGTCAAGATCACTTTTGTAGTGGCTGAGATAACTTTTAAAATGGGTGTAATCCCTTCTTGCGTGGTCAAAATTACTTTTGTCATGGTTGAGATAACTTTTAGAATGGTTGTAATCACTTATTCAGTGGTCAAGATCACTTTTGTAGCAGTATAGATAATTTTTCAAGTGGCTCTGATCACTCTCTTCAGTGGCCAAGATCACTCTGTAATGGCTTAGATAACTTTTTCAGTGGCTGACACCAGTTTGTTAGTGACCAGAATCACCTTTTTTTTAGTGGCTGACATAACTTTTAAAGTGGCTATGATCACTTCTTCAGTGGTCAAGATCACTTTTGTAGTGGCTGAGATAACTTTTAAAATAGGTGTAATCACTTCTTGGGTGGTCAAAATTACTTTTGTCATGGTTGAGATAACTTTTAGAATGGTTGTAATCACTTCTTCAGTGGTCAAGATCACTTTTGTAGCACCTTAGATACTTTTTCAGGTGGCTGTGATCACTTCTTCAGTGGCCAAGATCACTCTGTAAAGGCTCAGGTAACTTTTTCAGTGGCTGAAACCAGTTTGTTAGTGACCAAAATCAGTAGATGTGATCAGATATTTAGTCGTCAAGACCACTTTTGTAGTGGCTTAAATTATTTTTAAGGTGTGTGTGATCGCTTCTTTAGTGGCCAAGATCACTTTTGTAGTGGTTGAGATAACTTTTAAAGTGGATGTGATCACTTATTTAGTCTTCAAGATCACTTCTGTAGTGGCTTAGAACATTTTCAAAGTGTGTGTGATCGCTTCTTAAGTGGCCAAGATCACCTTTGTAGTGGCTGAGATAACTTTTAATGTGGTTGTAATTACTTCTTCGGTGGTCAAGATCACTTTTGTATCGGCTGACATAATTATCAAAGTGGCTGTTATCACTTCTTCACTGGCCAAGATCACCTTTGTAGTGGCTGAGATAACTTTTAAGTCGCTTTGATCACTTTTTGAGTGGTCAAGATCACTTTTTAATGGCTGAGATAACTTTTAAAATGCTTGTAATCATTTCTTGGGTGGTCTAAGTCACTTTTGTTATGGCTGAGATAACTTTTAGATTGGTTGTAATCACTTCTTGAGTGGTCAAGATCACTTTTGTAGCGGTTTAGATAATTTTTCAGGTGGCTGTGATCACTTCTTCGGGGGCTAAGATCACTCTGTAATGGCTTAGATAAATTTTTCAGAGGCTGACACCAGTTTGTTAGTGACCAAAATCACCTTTTTTAGTGGCTGACATAACTTTTAACGTGGCTATGATCACTTCTTCAGTGGTCTTGATAACTTGTGTAGTGGCTGAGATAACTTTTGAAGTGGATGTGATCACCTTTTTTAGTGGCTGACATAACTTTTAAAGTGGCTATGATCACTTCTTCAGTGGTCTTGATAACTTGTGTAGTGGCTGAGATAACTTTTGAAGTGGATGTGATCACTTATTTAGTCGTCAAGACCACTTTTGTAGTGGCTTAAATTATTTTCAAAGTGTGTGTGATCGCTTCTTTAGTGGCCAAGATCACGTTTGTAGTGGCTGAGATAATTTTTAAAGTTGATGTGATCACTTCTGCTGTGTTCAAGATAACTGCTGTAGTGACTGAGATTAAAGTGGCTGTGATCACTTCTTCGGAGGCCAAGATCATTTTGTAATGGCTTAGATAACTTTTTCAGTGGCTGACACCGGTTTGTTAGTGGCCAAGATCACCTTTGCAGTGGTTGAGATAACTTATTTAGTCATCAATACCACTCTTGTACTGCCTTAGATCATTTTCAAAGTGGGTGTGATCGCTTCTTTAGTGGCCAAGATAACTTTTTTGTATTGGCTGAGATAACTTTTAAAGTGGTTGTAATTAATTCTTCGGTAGTCAAGATCATTTTTGTAGTGGTTTAGATAACTTTTAAAGTGGCTGTGATCATTTCTTCAGTGGCCAAGATCACTTTGTAGTGGCTTAGATAACTTTGTCACTGACTGACACCAGTTTGTTAGTGGCCAAGATCACCCTTGTAGTGGCTGAGATAACTTTCAAAGTGGCTGTGATCTCTGGAGTAAACACCAAAACAGTGTTTCTATAATGATTATTACGTAGTACATGTTACCGTAATTAAAGGGAACTGAATGTTCATTTGTTTGGGAGACAAGGCTTTAGGTCACCGAGGCCAAACGCATATTTTCTTGTCATTTTCATTGCTGCCACTTTGGATTCTATCTTAAAGCACTTAATATTACTTTTAGTGGATTCACTGAAAATTGAAATGCAAAATTAAATACCAAGACCGTGTTTGTGAGATGACTATTATATTATGCACAACATATTCCATAAAGCATTTTGGGAGTATTCATTTATTTCATGGCGGCCATTTTGTAATCGACCATAATTATTAATTACCTAACAAATCAAGCATTAATAACCTGATCTTGACTAGTGAGACGTCTCGGAAATAAATAATACACTCATGTGGGTTTTCATACAGATATAGAATAGAGCGTGTGCTCATAAATTATTTGTAAAATGGTCCGACATTTTGACAATGTTGCAGCGGCCATCTTAATTTTTTAATAAATTTCTACTTTTTTCTCCTGTTATTATACCTTTATTGGACATGGTGAGGATTAAAAAATAAGATCAGACTCTTAAATCGAGTTTGTGAGATAATTGCGTAGCAAACTTGTTCAATAATGCATTTTACGAGAATTACCGGTCATTGATTTCACAGCGACTATTTTGAAAAGGGCCATAATTATTAATCATTCAGCACATCAAGCAATAATCACCTGATTTTTAAAATTTTGAGCATTTTCTTCACCATTTTCTGGCGGCCATCTTGGATTCGGTGGTAAATATCACATTACAACATTTGTAAATACTTAAGCGAGCATTAAAATGTAAGATTAGATACCAAAACTGTGATTGTGATGTGAAATTTAAGAAAACCATGTTTGATAATACATCTCAGGAGAAAACATGGATTTTACGGCGGCCATTTAAAAATTGACCATAATGATCAATTACTCGAAAAATCAAGCATTGGTAACCAAATTCTGACTTAAGGGATGTATCTGAACCAAATGGTACCGCTTATGGAGACTTTCGGGCATAAACGAAACTGTTGTCTTAAACTATATGCAAAAAAATTGAAAAAATGGGCAATTTTGAGAAATTGCATTTTGCGACATATCTACAATATTCAAAATAGCTCTTCGAGGTGGGATGCTACTGCAAAATTATATTTTTTTCACTATTTCATCTCTACAGATGGTTAGAAAAAAATAAATACAACAATATTTGATTTAACTGGCCCAACATTGTGATAGAGTGAAGCGAATATTTTCTAAAAATTGAGTAGGCGTACAAAAGTGTCAAATTCTCAGCCCGCCCCCATTTCCGGCAATGTCATCAACCAGATTATGTATCTAGAGATCCCTGAGAACAATTCTAGACATGTGGACAAATGTACCGCCGGTTTGGATACTTCGAAAATTTGGTCTCTCTGCTGCTGTACTAACATTTTATCAGCGGTGGGTAGAAAGCTAGGTTAAATGTAGGCCTACTATTATAAAAGACAATGATATCAACAGGAGAAAAACCAACATTGCCGCCAAAAACAGCAAAGCACGATAGTGATCAGTAAATTTTCACGCTTGACTTTTGGTTTGAGAAGTGCAACATGCAAATCTTATGATATCGATATTACTATTGTTAAATGTGAGCAGGTTTGCTTTTTGTACTTAGGAACAATATTTTATTTTGTCTCTATTAGATGTATGTGTAATACATATAGGAATAAGCTTTGTTGAGTGGTAAAATGCTCAAGACAGTCGAATGTACTAATAACATGTTGGCTGGGAATGTTGGCTCTAGTGCTACGATGATGTAAGAAGATCAAATGTACCCTCAGGAATTTACCACCTTGGCTTGACTTTGACGTGAGACGTCTGAAAAAGAAGCAAGCTTGGATAAAAGCTAAGAAGTTTAATAAAGGTCATCATTAGAATAAATTTAGAAAAGTAAGAAATTAATTACAATAATTAATTCAGTTCAAGCACAACCAGTTCATTGCTGATTTGCCTGAAACACTAAAGGAAAACCCCAAACGATTCTGGTCTTATTGTAGATCTAAAACAAAAAATATACATAGAACAAATTGTCAGGAAGGTGTAAGCGCCACCAATCCAAATGATATAGCTTGTATGTTCAATAAATATTGTGAGTTAGCTTCTAATAACAACACTTGTGAGTCATTAGCTTTTGTAGTGGCTGAGCTAGCTATTAAAGTGGCTGTGACGACATCCTTAGTGGCCAAGATCATTTTTTTTTGTGGCTGAGATCACTTTTAAAGTGCCTGTGATCATGTCTTCAGTGGGTAAGATCACTTTTATAAAGACTAAGATCACTTTTTATGTGGCTGACATCAGTATGTTAATGGCCAAGATCAAGTGGTTGAGATAATTTTCAAGGAGGATGTGATCACTTTTTGATTGGCTAAAATCACTTATAAAATATAGTATTTGAGATAAATTTTAAGTGGCTGTGCTCACTTATTCAGTGGCCAGGATCACTTTTGTAGTGAATGAGATAGCCTTTAAAGTGGTTGTGATCACTTTTTTGTAGTGACCGAGATCAATTTTTTGTTGGCTGACATCAGTTTCTCAGTGAACAAGATCACCTTTGTGGTAGCTGAGATGCTTTTTAAAGAGGCTGTGATTACTTATTCAGTGTGACCAACATCATTTATGTAGTGGATGAGATAACTTTTCTTTAGTGGTCAAGTTCAGTTTGTTTGTGGCCAAGATCACCTTTGTAGTGGCTGAGATGACTTTTAAGATGGCTGTGATGACTTATTCAGTGTCCAAGATCAGTTCGCATGTGGTCAAGGTCAACTTTGTAGTGGACGAGATAACTTTTAAAGTAGCTTCAGTGGCTGTCATCAGCTTGTTTGCAACCAAGATCACTTTTGTAGTAGCTGAGATAATTATGAAGGAGCATGTGATCACTTATTCAGTGGCTAAGATCACTTATTTAGTGGCTGAGATAACTTTGAAAGTGGTTGTGGTCACTTTTTTAGTGGCTAAGATCACTTTTGTAGTGGATGAGACAACGTTGAAAGTGGCTGTGATCACTTTTTTTCAGTGGCTAAGATCATTTTTGTAGTAGCTGCGATGACTTTCAAAGTGGCTGTGTCTTCTTCGGTTGCCAAGATCATTTTCGAAATGGCTGAGATCACATTTAAAGTGGCTTCAGTGGCTAACATCAGTTTCTTAGTTTAAGATCACTTTTGCAGTGTGTGAGATAATTATTAAGAAGGATGTGATAACTTCTTAAATGATCAGTAAATTATCTGTGACATTGACCGAGCTATAACTCAGTAATATTTTTCGGTAATGGCGGCACAAATTTGCAAAAAATGGCCCGTGGGACATGTTTTCAGCTTGTTAACATAGCAAATCGTTTTCTACTGTTTTTTTTTCAAGCTAGATACACCAATTAGAAGTATATTTCCGAGGGTGTACGGGAACCCTATTTTTTGACTAGACTAATAAGCTTATAAAAGCCACATCTAAAGGTTATACAAATAATTTCAAATAATAGCTAAATTAATGTGAAACATAAACAATTCGAAAAACACAAAATGGAGAATGTAATGAAATTTAATTTGAGACAAAAACTACAGACAGACGCACAAAATGTTCCGGAAATGTAAAATTTGGCGGCCATTTTGTTTTTTTATGTCGTTTTTTTATTGTAAAACTTCCAATCCTTTAATCAGCACATTTGTAAGCTCATTGAGATTAATTATCACTCCCTATGTTATTTCAGTCGCCTATTTTAAATTTTACCCTCCTAAAAATCGTCCTATGTATATCCGGAGTAAAAAAAATTGTGTGGCTAGTCCAGACCATATACAGGACCGTGATACAAAAATATTTTGGTAAGGAATTTGTTTTAGCTTTTTTTCTAACTTTCCCTGACTATATACATAGCTTCTACCACCATGTTTACCAATACTAGTCAATGCAATGGGTGTCGCCAGTTAAGTGACCCGACGCAATGCGTTGAACCCACGTTGTTTTGACAGTGTTGAACAAAATATGTTGTCTACTGTCAAGGAATACAATTAATATGTTGGTATCAGTGTTACGACTGAGTGATGCAGTATCTGATTAGAAGTACTTGGTGGGATCGAAGTATCGAATATGAGACCATCACTGCATAAGGCTTAATAGTGTTGTTTAGACACGATCAAAGGTACATATATAATCACAAACTGCTAAATGCTATAGTAATAGTTTCAATACATTTCCAATTAACTATCACTGTTCAAGATCATTCCAGCTGTTTATACTGTGAGGCCTCAGGTCAGACACTACTGTATCCGTATTTTCGTCATAAAAGGGCTTTATAAGTTTCAGCATGTTTAATCATAATTTCTACATTTTACAGTTCTATTTCTCTTACAGTTTACTTATCTATATACATGCTACGTGTATTATGGTATGTGTTGTGTAGTCTAAACATGCTAAATAAAAGATGAAACGTAGGCCTACACCCACTGTCAGCAAGTCATGACAGTGTCAGCATTATATTTGGATTCCTATTAACCGTGGTGAATAAATTTCATCGATTTCTCAGTCAAATCCCAACTAATTTTCATGAAATTTTACACACACTATTTTCCATTCATGTCATGACTACCCTGAAAGTTTTGCGAAGTTTTGATAAAGTATTTAAGAATTTAGACCATTTGACATGTAGTAAATAAATAAAAATGTTGTCCTCTATAAACCCATCGTCTCAGAATTGTATTACATGTCAAAACATTTGGATGTTTTCTATCTAAAGACATCAGCCTTTTTTTCTGGTGTTGTCAAATATTGTTCTAGTGGCCCCTGAACCTTGGTTCGACAACCAGCTGAACCACCACGTTTCTCTTGGACTAAACGTATCAAACTTTGATCAGGATAGGAATCCCAGATCAGGTCTAGATTGGTCATTATGGACTCCGATATCATGCTCTGGACACATGTTAAAAAATGACGTTCTACGTATTGTTGAAAGTTTGCAAGTTCTGACCATATATAGACAATGACAGCAGCATCTACATCTACATGGATACATCGCTCGAAGAAGTTTTCAGATGTTCTCCCACTCCTTCATTACCCTGTGTCTCATTGTGGCTCCTTTTAATTCTCAAATGACATAAAACATCTACATCTGTATTTAGGTGTAATTGGAGAGAACTAATAAATGAGAAACCAGCGAAGTACCTTGCTTCAGTACACTAACCGGGCCTTTATTTCTCGATGGTTTGCATTTTTGGGAGATATACCCTCTTCAGTTAGCGACACAGATTAATATATCATGCACTTTTATGTACATTCATGCCTTTGCTAACATGTTAAAGGCATATTGCATTATGTATTTGCTAGACCAGCAGGACTTATTTATCTTGTATCTAATGTGAGTATATTTGAACAAGTGTCATCAAATAAAAAGGATTGCCCTTGAGTATAGCCAGGAGAGATGTTCATACATATATTATAAAAGCAGGATTGTCAGATGGAGAAGACATACAGAGAGACCTCGATGTTCCGTCATCACTGATGGTCTCACCACCCCAAATGCCAGTCCCATTGAAACACATGTAAACTGCCTCAATTCCGCAGGCCGATTTCACCATTTTTCACCCTATTAGATATTTAGTGTGACATATCAGGATAAAGCTTGAGATGTCCTTGTTCGAAAACAGGCCCGCTATGGGTATGGTTACCAGACAGATTTTGAGCTACGCCCCCTAGAGTGTAAAAAAGTCAATACTGTTAAAATTGGGCTATAATCCGTGCTCTCTTTCACAGAACAGACACACATCATTTTAACCCACTGTATCCCTGCGAGGTTATCATGAAACAGTTATATCTGATATCCTTGACAAAGAAGATAACGTGGGCTTATTAAATATTCACAAAATTATTACTTCTTTGTATTTTATTTTGTTTCAATAGAGGTTGGAACAGCCGCATTAAAAATATTTTGTATGATGATTCCATCATTAGTAGACACCTCCCTGGATTTCGGCTTATTTAGGGTGGTGAGACCATATGCAGAGATATAATTGTCTTTGATTATTTTATTTCGGCCTGGTATGATGCTTGAAGGTGTTCTGAACAATATAGTTTTTGAATTAGGCAAATATATTGAAAACTGTTGCCCTCGGAGCCCTTTGAATAATTATTGATATCATGAAAATCGGCCTGGTTTCCTTGAAAGTCGCATTGAATAAAACAGTTAAATGAAGTGGCTATTCCCGCCTCTATTTCGTCACACAAAGTCGTCATGGTTACCTTGTATTTCGAAAATTGTTGTTGAAATATGCCACACATATTAGAATGGACTGCTATTAGTAGCATCCATACTTAAATTCACTATTTTTTATTTTTATTTGGGCCCATATGACAATCAAACTACCAACCAGGCATTTCATCTATGACTTATATCACCAAAACACGGCCTCTTCTGGTCTTTTCTAGACATGGTTATCACATTTATTCACCAATTATATACTTTCTAATCAAAACTATTACACTTAGATTGTTACAGCGATAGTAAAACTCAATAAAATATAGATATCAAGCTGCAGATTTTTTATCAAGCAGCTGGAATATGTCAAGAAAGGACCAGAACATGCAAACCCCTTGTGTCTACTGATGGTCTCACCACCCCAAATGCCAGTCCCATTGAAACACATGTAAACTGCCTCAATTCCGCAGGCCGATTTCACCATTTTTCACCCTATTAGATATTTAGTGTGACATATCAGGATAAAGCTTGAGATGTCCTTGTTCGAAAACAGGCCCGCTATGGGTATGGTTACCAGACAGATTTTGAGCTACGCCCCCTAGAGTGTAAAAAAGTCAATACTGTTAAAATTGGGCTATAATCCGTGCTCTCTTTCACAGAACAGACACACATCATTTTAACCCACTGTATCCCTGCGAGGTTATCATGAAACAGTTATATCTGATATCCTTGACAAAGAAGATAACGTGGGCTTATTAAATATTCACAAAATTATTACTTCTTTGTATTTTATTTTGTTTCAATAGAGGTTGGAACAGCCGCATTAAAAATATTTTGTATGATGATTCCATCATTAGTAGACACCTCCCTGGATTTCGGCTTATTTAGGGTGGTGAGACCATATGCAGAGATATAATTGTCTTTGATTATTTTATTTCGGCCTGGTATGATGCTTGAAGGTGTTCTGAACAATATAGTTTTTGAATTAGGCAAATATATTGAAAACTGTTGCCCTCGGAGCCCTTTGAATAATTATTGATATCATGAAAATCGGCCTGGTTTCCTTGAAAGTCGCATTGAATAAAACAGTTAAATGAAGTGGCTATTCCCGCCTCTATTTCGTCACACAAAGTCGTCATGGTTACCTTGTATTTCGAAAATTGTTGTTGAAATATGCCACACATATTAGAATGGACTGCTATTAGTAGCATCCATACTTAAATTCACTATTTTTTATTTTTATTTGGGCCCATATGACAATCAAACTACCAACCAGGCATTTCATCTATGACTTATATCACCAAAACACGGCCTCTTCTGGTCTTTTCTAGACATGGTTATCACATTTATTCACCAATTATATACTTTCTAATCAAAACTATTACACTTAGATTGTTACAGCGATAGTAAAACTCAATAAAATATAGATATCAAGCTGCAGATTTTTTATCAAGCAGCTGGAATATGTCAAGAAAGGACCAGAACATGCAAACCCCTTGTGTCTACTGATGGTCTCACCACCCCAAATGCCAGTCCCATTGAAACACATGTAAACTGCCTCAATTCCGCAGGCCGATTTCACCATTTTTCACCCTATTAGATATTTAGTGTGACATATCAGGATAAAGCTTGAGATGTCCTTGTTCGAAAACAGGCCCGCTATGGGTATGGTTACCAGACAGATTTTGAGCTACGCCCCCTAGAGTGTAAAAAAGTCAATACTGTTAAAATTGGGCTATAATCCGTGCTCTCTTTCACAGAACAGACACACATCATTTTAACCCACTGTATCCCTGCGAGGTTATCATGAAACAGTTATATCTGATATCCTTGACAAAGAAGATAACGTGGGCTTATTAAATATTCACAAAATTATTACTTCTTTGTATTTTATTTTGTTTCAATAGAGGTTGGAACAGCCGCATTAAAAATATTTTGTATGATGATTCCATCATTAGTAGACACCTCCCTGGATTTCGGCTTATTTAGGGTGGTGAGACCATATATCTAATTCATATTGTAATATTGTTCTATAAGTAGGCCTTCGTGTATTAGCTGTGCTAAAAAAATACAACATAATAATATTCAACGGTTATGTGATACAGATATAATTTTATTATTTCAAATATATTTACATGATTATTTTTTTTATAATATTTGTACATATTGGTATTATTTATGAAAAAAAATCAGTAACGTATAATGAAATTGAATAACAACCATTAACACTGATAAACCAACTGTGTCTTTTATACACTTAATTTGTTTATCACAGTAAAAGAATAAAGAAGTAATTTCTTTAATCAGGTCCAATTATTAATTTAAGCGAATCTATGATGTTTTCATATTGTAATTGAAATGACTCTAAGGAATATCACAATGAGCTCAGGTGTTGACAGATCGCCGTGATCAATTCTAGCCCATTACACTATGTATCGCATCATGCATGTCATTACTTGTGTGGGTGGCTTATCACCTCCGTATTTCATGTTGCCGGCCGTGCGACTATTGTCTTTCTGTTATTGCAGGGTTTCCCATCTCGTTACAATTGTAAAAGAATTCAACAGTGTTCAACGCTCAGATAGGTGTTGACACTTCGTGCTAATCGAAACACAAGGTTTTCACGGCTTTGTAGAGCATAATCTATGAATTAATGTGTTCAACATAGTTGACGGCGTGAATAATTGCGATCTGTTCACAGCGATCATATATAAATTGAGAAATTGCTAGATACTTAAATTAAGTTAACCGTGTTTTAAATAATGTATTACATACGGAATCAAAGATTTGGGTACTGATAAATCCACAACAAACATATTGGAATTAAGTAATCTTTATCGGCTCAACTAGCGGCTATACCACACGAAATTAAACGTTGTCCTAAGTATGACTAAATAGTCTTTCAACGTGGGAGACGTTGACATTGACCCATTAAACTTTAGACATTGACACTATGTTATTTTAACGTTGGCCCAACGTCTTCGACGCTGGTTTTATATTAAAGCAACACTGACCCATCGTGTCGTATTAGTGCCGTCAAGAGGTGTTATGTAGAACATTCGGTTCGTCTTTTGTTGGGTGTTTAAAGGCAGTGGCTCAACATTAAACCAGTGTCTGTCTGGTTTTATTTGCTAATTAGCCTCCCACTAACCACCTACACGTTAAGTGCATTGAGCCGGTGTTGAGAAAATGCCATGAGAGCGTCATCTGCAATGCCACACTCGCTGTACAGACAAATTGCGTTCAGGCAATTAGCGTGACGGACCGCGACAGAACAACGGTCACTTATGCATTGATTTAACCCTTTCGTTCCCGAGATTTGATGACGGAGGCGGACATCCGAATGGCAGAACATAGAAGCAAAAATACATTGGGCAGGTCCGTTCCCGTCAAAATCGTGACGGATGTAGGAGATGACGGAAAATCGGAGGACGGGTCTCCGAGGCCTGTCTGTATATGGGTAGCCAGAGTAGCATGCTTGGTTGAAAACAAACAACCATCCACACAGCTCTTCTATTGCCTACATATGAAGGTCAAAATCACCCTCACGAAGAAGTGATCGAACAAATCGGCTGTATTTATTACACATCAAGAATCATTAAACGGTTCTTAACTAATATGAAATGTATATTGTTACATATTCCTCATGTTAGAATCCCAGCTGCCAAAATCAGAAAACCCATGCAGTTGGTTTATAGAGTTATAGCATAGGCTCATTTCTTCAGAATAACCTAGTCTGGCATGAGAAAAAATTGACATGGCGAGTTCTCTTGAAATGATGATCTGTACTAGAAACGGACTATGCTTGAGCTAAAGTCAGTACCTCTGCTGTGTGGGTTGCGGCGCGTCTAGTTAAGCTGTCAATCACTTCTCATATCACAGAATCTCACAATTCTAGCCATTTGCTGGTCTCTGATTGGTCAATTCAAAATTAACCGAACACCATATTAAAGCCATAGGCTTTTTTGCTTTTTTTTATGTTCATTTTAATGACGCATAAGTCTGCTTACATAGACTTCCTGTCGTCAATAAATAATCTATCATATTAAAGCCGAAACCACTGTCTCTCAAACAGGAATGTCTAGATCGTCCCAATGTTACAAAGTAAACTTATGTAAATTTACATAATGGCTAGACAGTAAATTATGACTAGAATTGACCAGAGATATGTATTATTTATTATTTTGTGACCTATTGTGTTTCCAAGTAACGTTATTGTACTTGCAATTATGGTCAGACCTGAATGGGTTAGTAAATTAATTGAATTTCTATATATTGTGGTCACAAAAACGTTTAAAATGGTGGTTACAGTACTTCTTGAAGTTGGATCCATCAAAAATATAAATTTATAAGGTCTAAAGGACCTATAAACAAATTTTGGCAATTTTAGCCAGATGTGCAAATTTATTCACTAATTTGACAGTATGGTCCCCCACTAGTAATGCCTATCTGTATCCCAATGGTCGGGGTTCCAGAATAGGAGAGCTCGTAGTTCAGTTCCCCCACACACTGTTATCAACCGGTCTGTGTTCACACTCGAAAAACACGGAGAAATTTAAAAAAGATTATTTGCAGAAAACCATAAAGACCCTACCCAGCAAGCACGACACGTTCAACCAATGCTGGTGTAATATTAAGCCAGCGTCGCCAGGCGGTGTCTGCTTACTTAAAAATAAAGCAGATATTCTCTTTTGGCTTAGCACGACAGCATAAGTAACCTGTGCAAAACCTTTCTAATGGCAAAATTAAAAAAAGCGTATACAATACGATCTAATATACGACTTTACAACCTGCAAGGTGATAAAGAGGGGGTGTTGCATTTTTACGACTGTTATATCGATAATTCATTATTCACTACAAATGGGTGAACAGGCCCAACCTGTATTGTCATATAATTTAAAAGATACATTTTTCATGACATACCGAAATTTACTTGAAACCTTCGCTCCGATCCATCAATGTTTTTCTCTGAGTAATAACGCTTGTAGAAGGAGGGGACACGCCTTCACTCTTTAAGTGTTATTCAATAATATAATTGCGTTTAATTAGTCTTATTAGACGACCAGAATCACTGTTATTGGTAGTGAAATGAGTATATCAACACCATGATTTGCAAATTTGCTGTGTCAAAAAAATGAAATGTATCGGGCTTTAGGCCACCTTTGTGCACATATAGGCTAAACTGGGCCAGGAGAACCTCCTGAGGATGGTGAGATGATTGAGATGACACTGTTCTCCAGACACAGGATTCGAAATTCGAGCCCTGGCGGTCTGAGGCCGAGCACGCTACCTCTCGGACACGGAGGCTCCCCACAATACTGACTTTCACACGTGGATGGGGAAGAAACATTTTTTGTTTCTTTCAAACCGCCGAGACCGGGAACCGAACCCCGAACTCTGGCGTGAAAGGCAGCGGTGCTAACCACTACCCTAGGGCCCCCGCCCAATTTGCTGTGTCAAATGAAACAAATATGAGTAATTTTTACCCACTTGAATTTGTTGGTCACGGTAACGAGACATATTTTCAAATGAATTAACTTTAAAATAAAATAAGTGAACCCCTAGAACTCTGATGTCGACTATGATACCTATACTAGTGTTTCTGTGATTTCATTCCAACTTGTAAAACCACTTTTTAGAACTGAAAAATGTCTTCAAATTATAATGTGAAACAGACATATTACGTGGTGACTAAATTTAAACAAATCAAGTAATTTTCAGTCACTTGAAATTGGGGATCGCGGCAGCGAGACACAATATAAAGTAACTGAACATTAAAATTTTATTCCTTAGTTTCACATTTCAAAACATGAAAACAAATGGCAAAAATATTGTTTTTGATCTTTTTGTCACCATAATCTTTAATGTGTTGATATATACATACTTGCATCACAACTATTACTCCAAGTCGTAAACTTTGTAAATAATTTTAATATCTTGCTATGAAATTTATGCTAAGCATATAAACATAATAAATGGCGCAAAATTGAACTTCACATTTTTATTTGTCAGCATTTCCGTAAATCCATGAAACATCATATGATTACATATGATTGTTTTATACAAAAATATATATTATTAGGGTTTCCACTCTATCTGAAAATCAGGGAAAACCTAAACTTTTTCCAGTAAGGGAAAAGTCAGGAAATTTGAGAAAAAGGCCATTCCCACGGCGCACGATCATTGTTTGAATTTGTTAAAATAGGTGGAAATAGGTCGAAATAGTTTACCTGGAATTTTGAAAATGTTTCAGGGAATCGGGGGATTTTGTTCTCGTAAAACTAGAGTATAATTTTTTTCTGCGAAGTTAAAAGGCAGTATATTCTTACTTGTAAAGTGAGCAAGACAAAGCGATGGATCCATTTCCTTTTAAAATTTAAATTGGATCTATTTCCTTTTTAAATTTATATTATTGAAACGTAATATTATATAGTGCCGAACAGTCATTGAGCATGAAGTTGTCGAGCGCAGGATTTGCCTGCTTTGGCGATTATTATTAATATAAATGAATAAAACAAGCACAGTATATGTGTATTTGTTAACACATCACTGAATCCAACACTGCTGAATATTTTTAAGAATGTTATAAAAGAATGACACGTACTCCAGATTATGATGATTTTATTGCCCCAATATCTGAAACTGTTATCTCTGCATTTTGTAGTTCAAGTATAGATGATAACATAAAACGAAAAAAAAATTGCAAGACTGGAAATTTGCATTGAAAAATAAAATATTTCAATAATTTACTTTGTAGTGCATAATTGGCAAATTGTGAAAGTCGATGTTGCAGGGCATGGTGTTTAGAGTGTTAATAATTTTTAACGTTTTGGACACTTTTCATTATGTTTACAGTGGTTAATTATGTTTACGGTTAACAGTGGCTAATCATGTTTGTAATATATAAAAAATGTGATGATAATAAACATAAAACATTCATATTACAGGTACAGAAGGAACAGTAAATGATTTTTTTAAAAGATTTTTACAAAGTGGACGGACTGGAGTGATTAAAACAATCACTGTACTGGGTTAATTTATCAATTCCTCAATAATTGGGCGGAATCGTCAGAGGAAGAGGATTTGAAGAATCTAAAAATCTGGTTGGATTGTTATCTGGACCAGCATGTTCTAAAGTAGGCCTACATAAGGCAATGTAGGGGGGTCACAACTGATAGTAGTGCTGTCAACACAGCTATTACACTAACAATAATGAAGCATGATGATAAAAAACCATTAGTCGCTGTTGAATTATATGTTAGACTTAAAACAATTTACTTGCAGTGATACCGAGCTCCTAAATTACAAGGATAACGTATAAATGATACGTGTTTATACCTTTCATCTCCATTCTATTCTAAACTGACAGTGATGCCTTATTAGGAATTTTCCCATGCCCTAGAATAGAGGTACAATTAAACTATAGTAGCTTAGGGTGGGATAACTAGCATAGTCCCCTGGACTCCCTCCTACTCCCAAACACAAAGGCGTCCCTGTGTGTATGAGAGGTGAGTCCAGACGCTGACCACTAACAAGTTTCTCTCCGATACAACCGAAAAACCAAGTGATATAAACCTAATTTATCAATAACTCACGGCGCTGCCGGAGCGAGAAACCAACAAACTGTAATGCAAGTAATGCAAGTAATATCGTCTTTAAAATCTAGATTATAAAACTTAGTTCATGTATAAATGAATAAATATGATCAGCGCTCCAAGCAGCGTAACATATAGTTTCTAATGTAGCCTACCGTCATTACTCTAGGGAACACAGTCTTAAACCCCAAGATAAGGTGGAATTGTTATCGCCAGAGGTAGTTGACATTTTTCATACTAGGTGACGCTGGCGAATGAATGTGAATTAGCTTTTACTTAGGGAAATCATGTATTTTATACTACATCTATTTGTTTTGTGTCATTTTTAATATGAATTTGCGGCATATCGTTGAAGATAAATTCGCCATTTTTTCTAGTGATTTAGCATAACAATGTATTCATTGCATGTATCTTTTGACGGCAGTGCGAAGAGCGGTATTACACGTATGTTGAGATCTATAAAGTTCCATTATTGTGATTGCGGTTATGTTTGATTTATTCGATTTTATAACATTTCCTCTAAGCGCATTTTGTGGAATTTTTCGTTATGAATTTGGGACATGCTATTGAACGGAAATCCGCTGACAAACGTTCTCCAAAAAAATGGAACTATATGGGTCAGTGACATGCTCTCTGCGATTGTACGGTACATGATAAGCAGTAGCCCTACGCGTTTCAAACGTACATCATATATTACGATACTGCATACGTCAGGGCACATCCACATTGCATATCAATCAGCCAATGCGGGACCCGAACTTGCAATGTTGTATTTGATTTGCAGTCAAAGCTTCTGGCGAATCTGATATGATCAGATACGCTGATATTTCGTTGTGAGATGGATCCGTCACCAGCATGGGCTGCAGATCGGCCCAGCAAACACGGGATTTTGCCCCGGTGTTGTTTTGATGTTGTACCAGCGTCGAAGACGGTGGGCCAACATCAAAACAACACCTGGGCAACGTCCCCATCGACAACGTCCCCATATCAGCATATCTGATGAATTTACCGTAACTCATGCATCGTGTATTGTCTTATCTGGTCGTGTGATGTGAGCCAGAAATAAATGGATCCATATACATTACATATTGCAAGATAGATGGACAAGATAGGTGAGAAATTCCAGTATTTACACAGCAAACACGAGACACTGGGCCAGTGTTCATTTAGTGTTTGGTCGCTGAGATGTAGATCTACCAGTACACTTAAAGCAGCTCGATTGATCTATCAATCGATCGACGGAATGAACGAACGAGCGAACAAACGACCGAACGACCGAACGACCGAACGAACGACCGACCGACCGACCGACCGACCAATCGATCGATCGATCGATCGATCGATCGATCGATCGATCGATTAATCAATCAATCAATCAATCAATCAATCAATCAATCAATCAATCAATCAATCAATCAATCAATCAATCAATCAATCAATCAATCAATCAATCAATCAATCAATCAATCAATCAATCAATCAATCAATCAATCAATCAATCAATCGAACTTCTAGTGCGCCTAAATCGTCAGCGGACCGGGCTCAGAGGCGTACAGGTCCTTAACATGATCATTTGCTATACTCCAGGCCAGAGCAGGCTCGTCAATAGGGAGCCGGGCCACCAAGTGGCTATAGGGCCGGACAGCTGAATCAAATAGGTGAGATTTAAGTAATTTTCCTGTTTATTGTTTGGGCATTCTGTATCGGCAAAGGCGGAGTATTCCACAAGGCTGGGCCGGTTATGAGGAAAGCTCTCGCCCCAGTTTTAGTTTACATACAGGGAACAAAACATCCATTTGAATTTGTGGAGCGCAAATATTATATTTCACTCTAAAATGTATCTATTACATAGCCGATACATATTACATGACATTTCACAGAAAAATGTAGTTATGTGATCAGGAACATAATATATCTGAAAGGGATCCAAATACTTAATGGAAAGATTTGATATGGCCGATTTCACCATATTAAGTGCGCATGTCTCAGGATGTAAAGTGAGCATGAATTAAAGGTGGGATCCATAAATTAATCTTATAGACTTATTCCAGGAACGAGCAGTTAAATAATCTGAGAGATTAACATATTCGCAACACATAGTTCAGTGAAATACTTACGGGTATGTAATTTTACTGAAATGAAATAAATTATATCTTCTGTCCACTGAGATTGTTCTGTATGACGTCATGGAATTCTCATATATGTCCAGCTCTCATTGCTGATGATGCTGAACTAATTGAATTACTGGAAATATGGTTTTGTGTGCAGCTTACCGTGGTCATCGTCTTTGCTAGACGATATCCGTCCAGGCCTACTAGTGTCATTATTCAAACGGTGCTATTTATTGTACTTGGACGACATTAGATCCGGTAAAACTATGGCCGCAGGCCTGGGATCTAGTATTTCACTTTAGTCAATAAAAACATTGTCATGGTGTGACCATGAATATGAGATGGGAAGTGAGATGAAATGACACACCTCAATCTGAAGCAAAATATCTAGAAGACGTGCAATTGGTTAATCGGAAGCATTAGCATCGGCATCAGCGGTAGCAGCATTAAATACAGGGTCAGCTTATAGCTGGAGATGTGTGTGATTATATAGGCCTACGGAGCTATTTAAGGGACATGTTAAGAAAATAAATTGTAACCGAAATTATTTAATTGGTGCGTGCCAAATGATCTGGTGCGTGCGAATTGCTTTGGCTCGCAATAAATGGTTATTTTGAGCTGTCAAATCATTTGTAGCTCTCACTGCCATCGTATTTGTACACATTTGTTTTGTCTTTATTTGACTTATCGTTTCTGTGTCAAGGCCCTGCATGCCTAAATATACAAAATGAAAAAAACTGTACACACCTAAATGTCTAATTTACATGCACATTGCAAGGTGTTACTGTAGTCAAACTGAAGGTGAAATATTTCGCCTTGTGCACACTATCTGAAATTTGTCAATAAAATTCATTTTTTTTGGTGAGAAAGCATATTTGAATTACTCAGTTTAAAGTATCACATGTTATTGGAGTGTGGCGCTGTGACTGTAAGCTAAAACTGACATTGGTCGTATTATGCCCCTGCACAAAATAGCCATCTCCAAGATAATAGGAAGGGGGAATTTATGTTACGGTCTCTTAGTTTTTCATGTAAATTAGGCTATTGCCGTTATCACATTTCGCCTCGTAACACATTGCACTTATCTTATTTAATTTATTTGCTTGCATAATCCACGTATCAGTCTGGTATACCGCCTGCATCATTTTTATAATTAATGTTTTTAAGCCTTTTCCACAATGAAATATTTTTTTATCTAGCGTAGAGAGGATCCCAATAAGGTTACGCGACAAATAAATATGTACTAGATAACATGTCGCTTACCTATGCTCGCTCCACTAGGGCACAGGCCAAAATCATGTGGCCTACTTAGCAAACATCAATTCCCGACGTACCTTGCTTGCTGGGCGCTTTGTAGGCGCGTAGTGGCGATGAATTGTCCTAATTATAGGACAACATTAATTTTGAAATTCAAAATGGCTGTCACTATTCAACATGGTCTGTAGTTGATAGTAGATTAGTTACGTGTTTATCACAAGCAACAATCCAAAATGGTCATCACCAAGACAACGTAAAATTTAAAATGTACGCCAAAATCGAGGACATCTTTGATTTCGCGGCCATGTTCGATTTCATTTCAAGGGTTTGGTGCAACACTATTGTCTGTGATTTTAAGCTTACCAACGATTTTGCTTTTCATAGAGTTGCTAAGCCGAATGACAAAAACGAAGATGGTTATCACAGTTGATGGTCAACTGTGTTGTGTTATCATGTTGCTGGTTTTGTGAACTTTATAACTTGTTTTTTTTATCAGCCACCTTGGATTTATCTTGTTTGTGGTCATCTTTGCTTTCGGTGGTCATCTCCGATTTTAGATATTGTCTTTGCTGCACACTAACTCATTATTTGGTGCGCCAAAATTAAATAATCTCTATTTATTTACAATTTATTTTCTTGAAATATCTATCTTTGAAATATCTATCTTATTTTTCTAAAGAAACGTTGATGGTTTACTTTTTAGGAATTGTGTAAGTCGTTTTGACAAATACTTTACTTCTAAGACCAGGGACATATTTTAACCATTTCAACACCTATGTCGCAATCATGCGGCACATAGTATATCTATAATAAACAGTAGAACAGTCCGCTTACATCTGTGTGGTCAGTCCGATATAATAGTCATCACTATATAAAAGTATATCACACTTATGTGTCTTTAAGAATCAGGTCATTTTCATCCACCTCGAGGTGGGAATTGCGGTGGAAATTGTTTTCTCAAGGTGAACAAAATGAGAACTAATATTTTGGATTCATTCATTTCAAACAAAAATGTTAAACTGGTTTACATACATACCTACTAAAATTCCAATGGCTAACTTATATTTCTTTAATAATCAGATAATACTCGCACTTCAAATAACTAAGTACTAGTTCTGCAATATTTATATAATACACACATTTCTAACAACTAACTAATAGTTCTATAATAATCGCATAATACTCACAATTATAATAAATAACTAATAGTTCTGTAATAATCAGATAATACTCACAATAATACTAACTAATCACAATTCCAATAACTCAAATTAAATAGTTCTGCCATAATCAGATATTAACCACAATTCCGCAATTCAGCAAAAATATCGGATCTTCATTTAAAGTTGTGGATCGCTGTAACCATGGTAACGGAACAAAACTTCCAGTAGGTAAAATTATTTGATTCGAACACTGTTGCTTCAACTGATTAACCGCTAATCACATAATATAATCGTATTAATAAAATAAATCCGTCTTAAAGCCGAATGAAATGGGGATGAAATCAGTGTTTTAACATCAAGATTAGCAAATGTTTGATCCTAAATTAACCAATTAAAGTCTGAAAACATTATAGCATGCATTTTTCAATATTTTGCAAAAAACAAGTAAAAGATATGTATCGCACAATTAAGAGTAAACAAAACTATATATAAATCTATTTTAAACTGAACGTTTTGCCGTAAAACATATGGACACAAATTTGTTGACGCATAGGGTAAAATGTATTCAATCCATCTATATAACGTTATCAATATTATATTTAAAAACATTGGCGGCTGAAAATTAATAATAGTAAATTGGCAATTGACATTATTGACAATTTGACATGCTGGCACGAGTAAAACAAAAATGACACTAAGACAAAAATATTTAATCTCAACTGTTTTATGTAACTCACGTAGAACCACCAATCAGGACAAAAATATATGACAAATTCTGTCCTACTTTTTAAATAACAATTATTTGACCCCAGTAGACCTACTGATATATGCAGGGATACAAGGCAATAACTGCTTACCTTGCATGGCAGGGCAGGGGTCCTGGTGCAGAGCTTAACATGCTTAAAGCTACCTGCTCGGAAAGTCGGAGGTCGCGGTCTCAAACCCCGCTCTGGCATTTCAAAGAAAAATCTTTCTTCCCTGCTCACTCGTAAAGATTCAATATTGCGGAGAGCCTCCGTGACTGACAAGTAGCGTGCTCGGCCTCAGATCGCCAGGGTTCGAATTGTGAATCCTGTGTCTGGAGGGCAGTGACATCTCATTCAGCTCACCATCTCCTGGCACAGTTTAGCCTATTTGTGCACAACGGTGGCCTAAGGCTCCATACATTTCATTTCATTTACCTTTCATAGCTTTGCACGACAGAGTAGTAAATATAGAATATACCATGTATACGCGGAGTGGGAATAACTTAACAATGTTTTGATTAACACACTCTATTGCGATGTCGCAGATAAAAAATATAAAAAAACATAAAATATATGGTACATAGTACGTTTTCAATAATTTTACATAAATAATTTATTCGCAGCGCGGTTGATAGCCATTTCAATATTTTATCTGTGGCAGTAAAACTTCACCAACCCGTTTTCATGGAACAGGAATTATAACTTTTATGTCTCATATCACGCCATGCGAACAAAGAAATAGAAACGTCATTTCTCCTTAGTTGATTAACCCTTACTGCGCGGGGATCGACTGTAGTCGTCAGAATCTGACGTCTGTAGACGTCAGATTCTGACGACTAAAGTCGATCGCCGCATTGTAAGAGTAAACATAATTCGAATGGCCGTTGATCTATGACATAGGTATTCAAATGAATCAGAAATAGCTAACTAAGACATTTGTAATGATTTCAAATTTAAAAAACCCATTTGGTCTCCATGTTCTTTTTTAATAATTCAGCGCTTTAAGGGTGTTCACTCAATCATATCATTCTAACGCAATTCCCGCTCCGCGCAACTTCGAAAAAACGGATTTGTCCTTTCTGTTAGTAGTAAATCATATTAATTACTAGCCGTATTTTGGGTTGCGAATTTGTAAAACGATAAATAAAGAATGACAAAGCATATTTAAAAATGAATGTACATTCATAACGTGAAAAAAACCTTAAAATCATCCGCAAAAGAGCTTCTGATCCCTGGACCTGGATCTGCTCTTATATTCGTGTTCACTATGTTTGCTGACCTTGGTGCGCATACTAAAGACTTTGTAGGCTGTAATAGTATATTAGGAACTGCTCAAGCTAGAAATGAAAGAAGTGGTCAGCAGCCAGCAGACGAGATACGCTGAATCAATGTTGGTTTAAGGTTGGACCAACGTCGTAGAAGGTGGACCAACGTTAAACCAACATTGATCCAACGTCTTGTGGCTGCTGGGCGAGCCAAGGGCGCCGTGTTTACTGAGAGCGATTTAACGACCAAGAAACCCTGTTCACGTCTAAATACCCCCAGGGAAACATATACCCAGCAAACACGAGATGTTGAGCCAGTGTTGGCTTAATGCTGGGCCAGCGTCGAAGCAAATGAGGTATAGTTAGTCACATTTATGTGGCGCTTAGAGCTTGATTACATGTAACTATTGCTCGAATTATTTATTGATGTTTTCTCATTCCATGTCCGTTCTTATACTCTTTGTCCAGCGCTTATATTTGAACTTACATGCGATCTTTCGTCTATTCGTGTTTTATTCATGATCATTCCAGTTGTATTTAGCCTAGGTGTGTACTCATGGTTTAGTCATAGGTGGCCATTACTCTTTTAGCTGAGTCGATATGTCAAAAAGATGTGCACTTTCGGATGAAAGCCTGAAAATTTGCATATAGGGGTCCTGGAGCATGCTGAATCTGATTAAGACAGGATCCACGCTGTCAAAATAAGAGATCACTCTCAAAATCAAAAAATTCAGAATGGCCGCCATCGAAATTAATAATTCTATATCTGATTACGATTTTGAGCTATTTTGTTTTGGAAACATCATTATTTTGGTGTTAATTGGATAGGATATGCAATAAGATCAGCTGAACATTGTAAATTATATCGTGAAACACAAATAAGATTATTTATATTACCCTAAATAAAGAAAAGTGTGTTTCTTCAAAACCGAGATTTAAAAAAGTAGTCCACTACTTCTGGTACACATATTTTTTTTTTATTTTAGAAGAAAACTTGCATACAATTATTATATTTTTTCACAGACATTGTGTCCTGGTATCAAGATTAGTATTTAAGTTGGACAGTTTTAAAATTGACGTGACTGTTCGTAAGATGGCGCCATGACTTCGTGATACACGTATTTTAGCAAAACTATCATCTGGAGACATGATTGCAATTATTGATGCAGCATGCCATAAACAGTGCCTGACACATTTCAGGGATAGATATCGAATACATACCGAATTGAAACTTGGCCCCTGATGCCATAGCATTTGGCAGAACTAATTTCTTTCATTGAATAAACATATCAATCAGAAAATCAATCTGAACACATATTTAAGCTCTCGAACCTAGTGCAACTATGTAGGTCAAAACTTGAACGGCTTGGTGGCAATACGTCAGAAAGAACACACGCAACACGTTTGAAAGAGAAGCTTCTCACACAAATACCAGACTAATTGGAAGAACACAAAGGCAAATATGATATCATGCTGCCCTTTAAATATGACGTTGGTAAAACATTGTTGGACGTCAAAGCTCGGGATCAAGTGAGTGATGCTGTTGTTCTTATTAGAGCAGCAAAAAGTCAGGAAGGAGATCTTTCAAAAACAATGCAAATTTACAGGATCCTTGACAGAAGAATATTATGACAAGCCAGCTTCTCTTACTGTGTTAGTTCAGATGATCCTCGGTGGCACAAACATCCAAACCCAGACGGAAAATAACCATGTTTTCAAAACAGCTGCTCTATCAATATCTGACTTTTAACTTTTATTGCTGTTAGATGTAGCAAAAGAGAATCTATTTCCACGCATACAAGACACAGCATAAAAAAGATAAACTAGACTCCCTCTACATAGTGGGCTACTTATTTACAACAAAACTAGGAAACGTGATTTTATAGATATCTTATTTGATAAAAGACGCTCTATATCATATGACCTGATATTACAACTTCAAACAGATGTAGCAAAGAGTGCAATTACATTTGAACAGTCTGTGGTAGTATGTCCAACAGTTCCAATACCTTTCATAACCGGTAACCTGGACAACATAGATCATAACCCATCATCGACATCATAAAAACGTCATTTTATGGAGCGGCCATTTCACTGACACATCATGTTACTAATGAATTAGCAGGTGGATAACTACGTAATACACCTATCATTGACAACAAGTTTGTGCCGCCCGCCAGATTTCCGAATGATATTCCAATGCCAAACACAACAAAGGGGCATGCATACAAGAATAATCTAAAGGAGACTATGACGAGCAGCGGCTAGCATGCGCAAAAGTAGTCAATGAGTTGTCGACACAAAGGTAGTCTTGTTTGAAAATGCAATAGACAATATTACAAGAACAGAGGCCATGGGAAGGGAACTGTATGAGACTTTTGTGAATCACACCTCTTTATATAAACCATTCAATGAATGATAATATTAAGAAAAAACATTCTTCAATTATTTAAATCAAGTGAAAGGAAAAATTCGTCCACAGCAAAGTATAACAACAAAGTAAAAAGCATGAAGAGTGGCCTGCACCTTTTTTCAAGAATGTCTATCGCTTGTCAAACAACAAGTGGTGATATGAATACGTTCTTCGAACATGAAAACCATTGTTGGCCACTATCTTTAGCCGAAAACAATTTCATGCGTTTTGGTGAAAAATCGGACTTGTTGAAATGTTTGGAAACTCGAACCCTACGTCTAGAGGCAGCACGTACAGTGGAGGTAAAAATATATGATGGGCTGCTCTTGTTCATATCTTAGATCCAAAGAATACGACAACAAATGTCGAAACAAATTCAGAGATTATGCTAATTATCACGATTACGTGTTTGTCCCATATCTAAATAAACAGCTTGACTATGTAAAAAGGATAGGTATTATCTGGGATACATGTAGGCCTACCTACTTGAGTGATAGCCTTAAAGCACATGCCAGAAAGGACAGCGATTTTATTTACAGCCAAAGGCCAAAATGTAGCCTCATCAGCCTTACTGGATACATCTGATCTAGAGCCATGCTTTCACGAAGAGGTGGATTATAGAATAATGCTTCATTACTTCCACGCCTATAAACTTGGAAGGAAAAAAAGATACATGCCACTGACACAGATGCTCTGGTGCTCGCATTGTGATGGACGATTGTGAAATATGCTTGGCTTTTGGACATGGTCCTTATTTCGGGTATACTGCGGCTCATACTATCGCCATCGAGATGGATGTTCCTTACTGGGTGTTCATTACTGAGGTTAGTTATTCATGTACGCATGTACTGGATGTGATATGAATCTTCATTCTGTTCAGTTTGCAAGAAAACAACATGAGAGGTGTGGAAGTCATTCTCTGAAGCACTGAAAACTAGGTATTTCAAAGATTATCACAACAGTGGTGACAGATGCAGACATGAAAGTTCTGGAGAGATATGTGGTTCTGATTTACTCACGTCCATTACAGCTAACTGAAGCAATACAACAACTTACTGTTTTCCCATGGCAACAGAAAATTAGAAAGTATACCCCCATCACATGCAGCCTTATGTCAACATGTAAACCGAGCAGCCTACCAAGCAGGCCACATATGGGGACAGGGTTTGTAAACAATCATTTTCCTCAATGTCCCTCGGAGTGGGGATGGAAACTAGATAATTAGGGCAAATAGGTGCCTTTATGGAGTTATCCCCCTGAAGCCTCACAAGGATGCAGAGAGCTGAACAAGTGTGCCTGCAAAAATCGTTGCACTGAAAGATGTTATTGTTATTAAACCAATCTCCCATGTACACATCAGCTCTGTTTCTTTAGTAGTAGACAGATATGTAGAGTTAAATATATAGTAACCATGATGACTTGTAATTAACCTTACACTTCAGTTTTACAGCCTAGTCAGACATGCCTAAATGCATAGACTGTTATTTTGAAATGTAGAGTCACAAGGGCCTACACATAATAATGGATCATGAGAGAGTGAAAAAAACGTTGATGTAGAGAGCTTAGCCATACTTATGGTAACCCGATATTTTGTAACCATGCTGATTTTCAACTAACATTGTGCTTGAGTTGTACAGCCTGGTTAGACATGTTTAAATAAGACATAGAATCTTAGTTTGAAAGGTAGAATCACATGAGCCTACACACATTAGGCCTAATGGATCAGTTATGTGGTGACAGAGTGAAAAAAACTTTGATGTATAACTTAGCCATAGTTATTTTAACCTAATATATTGTATCCATGCTGACTTTTAATTGGATGGCATCATGCATAAGTGGGCTAACCCACATTAAAAAAACAATGAAAATATATGTCATTGATAGCAACAACTTGATCAATATACGAGTTTCACATTCAGAGTTAGACCATTTGGTCACTGATTTTGTTACCTTTTTGTGTTAATTTGTATTTCGTTTTATCCTGTACTCCATGTTGCTGCGCGATTTTTTCTCGAAATCGTCAAAATGTGGGTTAGCCCACTTGTGCATGATGTCATCCAATTAACCTTAGGCTTGAGTTGTACAGCCTGGCTAGACATGCTAGTACATAGACTCTTATTTAAAATTGTTGAATCACATGGGCCTAGACATATTAATGGATCATTTATGTGGTGACAGAGTGAAAAAAATTGGTGTAGAAATTAGCCATAGGCCTACTTATGTTAACCCGATATATTGTAACCATGCTGACTTTCAGCTAACCTTGCGCTTGAGTTGTACAGCCTGCTTAAAAATGTTTAAATAATACATAGAATCCTAGTTCGTAAGGTGGAATCACATGGGCCTACACATAATAATGGATCAGTTATGTGGTGATAGAGTGACAAATCTTTAATGTAAAACTTAGCCATACCCATGTTAACACTATAAATACTTCATATAATTTCTTTGTTCCAATTTTTTTTAATAAATGGCGGCCATTTTGAAACTTGTGTGTGACAGTATTATGTCCATGGGTCTCCAAAACTTACAATTTGCAACCAAAATTGAAATTTTAGGTAAAAATAACAACGGTACAACCAAAAATAGAATTGCATTTATTTCGATGGCGGCCATTTTGTATTTTTCGATTTTGGGACTGATCCCTCATTTTGACAGCGTGGATCCGGTCCTAATCGGATTCAGCATGCTCCGAACCCCCTATATGCAAGTTTTCATGCTTTCATCCGGAAGTGCACATGCTGGCCTCCTGATGTTACATATCGACTCAGCTATTTATTTCGCTCAGGTTTATTTTTTCATCCACTTCCTTCTTGCCATTAAGTACTTGTCCAGATATTGAACGTTTTCCAAATAAAAATTAGATAATATCTGATGTTGTGTTAATGTTGGGCCATCGTTGTAGACGGTTGGTCATTGGGTGAATATCTCATTTTTTTATTAGCACATTAAGTACCACCTGTTAAACAAGTTATTGATAAAATATGACATCAATCAGCAATATTTGAAAACAGTTGACCTCCATTTTGTCAAATCTGAATAAGTTTCACTCACTTGAAGTTGTGGATCGCGTCAGCGAGACACAATTTCAAGTAGGTGAAAATTCAGATTGAATTATTTGGCGGTTAAAGGGTTAATACACTGAAATATACATAAATAGGCCCTTATGGCTACATACAAACAATAAGAATCGCTGTCTTACGAAAAGATTTGAAATTTACATTTATATATGCCACTATGAGGACATATGGGTCAAAATATTTATTTTAATAAATTATTATAGTCATGTTCATAGTTGCCACGAAATATTTTAAAATTTTCAGCTATACCGGTAGCGTTACATAATTTCCCAATCAATACCATGTAGCGATGACATAATTATCATACACAAGCATAAATAGCTCAAATCGCGCTACAGACCCAAATATAACAAGCGCCAGGCTTCCTTTACATCAAGTATCATGTAATGACACATCCAGTCAAAGTGCCAACAGTGATCCAAAATAGAATCAATGTATCGTGTTTCCCGGGTTGAAGTGTTTAAACGTAAGATAATTCTCCTTATCTTAATGGGTCATTATCATATCATATTACAACGCAATTCACAAGCATACTTATTTTTATGGCATTAGTACACGCAAAAATGATATAATGATATGCAAGAGCAAAACAATTGATGATTTTATGCACTTGTAATCTACTATACTGCCGTGCAAGGTCAAAAAGCAATATCTGCTTACTTTTTAAGTAAGCAGATACAGCCCTTTGGATTTGCAAAGCAGTATGCATATGGGAATTTTGTTTCAGAATGAGCAGATACCAGGAAATACGAGACCTTCACCCAATGTTGGTACAATGTTTGGCCAGCGTCTCAGACAGTAAACCAACATTGAACTTCCTTAGCTTTCTTGTCGACTGCAATGCATGCGCCTTACATTTTTCGACCATACCATGACTACAATACAGCGCCCATTTTGTAAATCCATCCCAATCTTAATAACAAAAGAATGATGGATGGCTTAGGACTATATTACATGGTCTGCAGCTGCGATCTTTGATAGGTTGACTGGTATCGGGTATTATACTTCCCACATTTGAGCCCATTGAGTGCCGAATCAGATAATTAATTAATGAATTAGTATTCAGTTGGCGCGAAATACAACTTTAATCTTTGGAAATCTTGATTATTACGGACACTTTATCTTCAAAAGTCGTATTAGCATGTAGGCTCTGTTAGTGACAATACATTATTATTGATAATGTATGCCTACACTAATGTTAAAAGTCCATGTACACAGGTTTTTGTTTGTCCTCCTTAGAGTGAATAGAGTATACTGCTCTGCAAAGCAGGATCAAGAATAACATATTATATTCAGTAATAGTAATAATTTATTAGCGTGTCCCATGATACAACATCGTACAATCATATACAATAAAACCAGTGAGACTGTTATAATATCCACCAATAGTTTAGCATACATAAGAGACACGACATATATTAAAACATATGCGCAATAACAACAGTGCTGATAACCCAGTAAACACAAGACATTTGTATAACATTTGTACAATGTTGGGCCAACGTGTCCCAACAAACACGGGACGTTGAACCAATGTTGTTTTTGATATTGGGCCAGCATCGTAGACGATGGCATAGGGTGAACAACATCATTATAAACGATTCCATTGAAAACACAATAGTTCTAGAGGGCAGGTATCTAATCATAAGGAAGGCAATTAAGAGACAAATGTTAATGTGGTATTGACACTGGAGCTCTGCGAATCAATCAAAAGTGGAAGCAAATGTGATTGTGTGTGCTCTATAAATGCTACAACCAAGAAGCTTTTCAGATATTAAAACCAAGCAAAGGATTGTTCACTTGGCACAGAATTAGCCCAGATAATGTATTGAGGCTAGAATGATACTCGATGGAACCCAATGACAGTGCTTCTTGCCGACTATAGTGCCCCAGTATTATATATTCTAGGTTTATAACGCTGTAAGAACAGGAAACCCACTCAACCCACCCACGACTGTGCAGGTGCATGTACTGAATTATGCTCAGGGACGAGCATATTATAGTTGAAGGAAGAGTAGCCTATTCAACCGGGTGTATGTATGACGGATTATTACTCCCGCCACATTGGTTGTACTGAGACCTTTTGATCTCACGTCGGTGGTTCGATCCCCGGGCTGGGCAGTTTAAACACTGTTGCACAAACAATAATGACTCTTAGAAACACCTCAGTACAAGCCAACGTGCACGTTTACAATACGTGTACTGTAATGTCAAGACACACAATCTAGATGGCGACGTCGAAAACCGAAAACTCATTGTTCTGAATGAGGCCGGTCTCGGAGATATTATTTGTGTTCAATGTTGTGGCTATTATAAGGGAAATGAATCAGCTACATTTCGTCATAGAAGTAAGAGTTGTATAAGCCACTTCGTCAACTGGTAGATACAACTCTTGATACTTAGATGACGATATGCGCTGCGAATAGAGAGCTTTTTTAACCGCGATACCGTCAACACAATTTAAAGGGTAACCCAGAGAACGAGAATCTGAACTGTGTCTGTCGCGTGGGAGTTATAGGCAACATAAACCAGAACCATACAGCCACATGGAGACTAATTAACTAAGTAGGTATATGTGTATGCCATCAGACCTGTTTGTTTGTCGAGGATTATGAACTTTAGTTTGTTATTTCTAAATTTATCTCGGCAAATTTTAACCATTAAAACGTCGCAAATCAAGTGTTAAACACATTGTAATGATCATAATAATTCAGTTGAAAGGACTGTTATGTGTAGCTGTAGTTCCATAAAATAGAAATAATAGTATAACTTGTACATGTCAGAATAGTAACGTTAGACGCTAACTGAACTAATAATGCTACATTTCCCCAAAATAAAAACATATTATTCACCCCTTTATTGTAAAATTGTAAACTGAGAGCAGAATTAAACATTATGGTGAACTTTAAAAGTTAACCCTTACAGCGCGGGGATCGACTTTAGTCGTCAGAATCTGACGTCTACAGACGTCAGATTCTGACGACTAAAGTCGATCACTACACTATAAGAGTAAAAATATTTATATTGGCCGTAGACCCATAACATAGGTATTCAAATAAATCAGAAAGAGCTAACAAGGGCATTTATGATGATTTCAAATCGAAATAAACCCTTTGGTCTCCATGACTTTACAAAATCATTCCGGCGTTGTAGGGGTTAAAGTACACTTTCCATCTGGCCCAATGTAGCATTACTCGTCCTCACAGAGCGTGTTAGTCCCAGCCGCATTGTCTTATATTTTACTCCCAAGCTGGGACAAAACAATTCTATGGCAGCTTTCCTAAACAATGTTCCACTGACAAAGTACAGGACGAAGTTGATGGCGTTGTTAAAATAGTAGACAAGGCTGAGAATGGTATAAACCAGCTCCCGTTTGGCAAATACTGACAAGTCTGAGTATTTATCAGGAAACCAGATGTACTCACCCAACATGAAGATGTTGATTGGTAGTGAAGTGATTAAGAAGACGATGCCCACCGTGATAAGCATTACAGTCACACGGTTGCTCTTCTTCTTGCTGTTTCGTCCTGTGCTATTCTTGGTCTTGTCTCGGCGACTTTGCAAGCGACGTTTTCTGTGAGATAACTGCGCCAATTTGAATATAACAAATGTGTTGCCAAAAAAGATCATGACAACTGGTATCAAACAGCCGAGCACGAAGTCACTCCATATTCTCAAGTTGTCCAAAACGTCCTTCAGATGTTCGCTGGCATTGTGTCTTACGGTGCATTCATGAACATGTATTGTACCATTATCCTTATTAGGAAAGAACTCTTCATGGAGTTCCATGTTGGCGAGATGAAGGTAGGCATTCAGAGCAGATAATAAACACAATATACATAGCCAGGCTGTGACAAGACGACAACGACTACATAGGGTGGGTGCCTCTATTGGACAGCTGACAGAGACCACCCTCTCCAAGGTAACGAGTACCAAGGTCCAGGCTGACAGTTGTACAGACAAGTAGGTGAGAAAGGTGTGAATACGACATGCAGAATCACTTAATGTTTGAAAGTCAAACACGGCGACGTGAATAAGCCAGACATGTAAAGCTCCAACCAGAAGAGAAACCGTATCCACCACAGCCAGAGCTGTGAGCAGGAAGGCTGTGGCTGATCCACGGAATGACTTAGTCTGAAGAGTGATGATGCATACCACGTTACAGATGGTGCCAGGAAGCACAAGTAGCGGAGTGATGTATCGCCAAAGTATCTCACTACAGTCAAGTAACAATTTCCAGTTTTCCAAAGATAGGTTCAAATCCTCCGAGGAGTTCATGGTGCTCCAGGTGCCAAGATTACCAGACCTGCAACCCCAAAACAGCCATTTGTGTGATCAATATATTTTTGTAGCGGGAAACATGTATCATTACATGTATCATTACCATGCATATTATCTGTGTTGTTTGTTTAGTTAATACTTGTACATATATCTTACATCATGATATATTTTTATATAATATGTTCTATATACCGTATAACAAATGCATTACTAGATTTATTTTATTGACGCATACGCCTTTATAGACTTACTGTCGTAAAGAAATATATATTCATCTATCTATCGGTGTTATAAACAGTGGAAACGTTAGAATAGATTGGATTGTAACTGAACTAATGGTCCCTTAATCATGGTAATTAAAATCCGAACCAGCTTAAACAGGTTGACTCAGAAAAAAACCCCATTTAGAATGAAACAAGATTAAGCTGCTCAACCTGAATCAAAACAAGATTAATCATTTCAAGTAAACTCATTCTGATTATTTTAATGAAGCTTGATCTGGACTAAAAACGATCAAACTCGTTTTTATATATGCCAAATGCCTGTCAGCAGTACGTATTTCCAAAACATGCTTGATCGATTTAAATTGTTTTCATTCTGAAAGACAGTTTTCTTCCTTTACCAGTTTACTGCATCTGCATTTCTATGCAACTCATGTAAAACAAGTAAAGTTAAACTATTTACAGCGTCTGCGGTATTGGCCCAGCAGTCAGCAAACACAAAACATGTCTTCGACGTTGGTCCAACATTGTATAAATGTATATACAAATGTTTTGTGACCACCATGTGTCCCCGGCTAAGAGGTGGTAATTTGTATGACGTGCTCCTTCCACCTTAAACTGTTAAACCCATGTCGTCCATGGCCGGATATACCAGACGGACTAAGGAACGAACGGTATAGGTTGGTGTTCGCGAATGTTCGTTTATGTCATATTGGTGTCCGGAAAATACGTTTCATGTTCGGTGATGTTCGTTAAGACCCAGTCACACATACCATCACGCACGTCTAGTAAATTGTGGGGCTTTGACTTATTCGTGCCTGGCGCTGACGATGCGCGGTGTATTCGTTAACTTTGTCGCCTTGATAACGCACAACGCGATGTCGAAACGCTGTGTATTCGCTGATTTATACACCTGATTTATTTATAACACGCTGTATATTCGTCTTAAACTCGCTGGCTCTTCTAATATCCTGACAAAATTCATAGACGCACAACGGCGCACTGCTCTAATTTTTGTGGACGTGGGCTGTGCGTCGTGTATGTGGGACTGGGGTATTACCTGGTTACGTTCGTCAGAAAGTTTCCAGTATGTTCAAAACTGGTAACGGGCATTACCGAACAGACAAGTCGGTAGATATCAGATATTATTATATAAATTGTTCTGTATAATGTCCGGAATGTGTTCGTTAGTCTTCCTATTAAATTCTGTGAATCTTTGTTAGCCTACACCACGTTTCATGAAATGTTCAGAGCGGGCAGGAACGTTCTTCAAACTGGTTCAGTGTGACCGGGCCATTAGTGCTGGCGACGGCTGGTTTACTGACGAGCATGGAACGAATTTACCGGTTGTTTCCCGGGCGTTAAAAGAATGCGCCTACATAATCAGATAACTGATGCCTTCAGTTTATCCAGCGCACACGACGAATTGATAAACGAGCGAGAAGCAGACGCAACGGTCGGAAGTGATGCATTCATAATAATAAATACCGAATGAATACATAATAGATGTACAATACCGGCATAAGGAGTTTGTCTTTGTTATAGTGGAATTGTTTTGCATCCTAGTCGGTGTTTCACAAATATTGGGGCTTTGAACCTTTTTTAAAAACAAACTTTTCAATATTATGATGTGATAGTTACAATATTTTTCATGATGAATTATTGCTGTTATTACAGCATTTTGCAATTACGTATAGATAGGCCTATAATTGTTTTTAAGTAAGTGACTAATAATCCAGACAAACTGTTGTGTCCGCACCCACACACATTCGATTTGTTATCGCATTTTTTTATAATTTATTGACTTATTTAGTTTACCCTAATTAAAAAATAATATATATTTGTATCAGCGAGGTCTCCGCTAAAACATTCTTGGTAAATATTTCTTTCCAGACACAGTATTGTACCATCATGATACTTACAATGAGTTTTTGTTATACAAAATATTTACAAAATCGAACATTACACATACATAGAGTCGTACATGTACCATTCATACATGGTATATCATTTAGGTCTTAACATATTTATAACAAGAAACTTTTACCACCTTATATTGCTATAATTACTTTTTTTTAATAATAATGCGATAATCATTGTAACATTCATATTAATATTAGCTTGTTCACAATTTAGCTAATTAAATTAACCTGTTAAAATCATCTTAATTTCGGATTATGGTCTGATACCCACATGTTACATCTGCTACCTCAAATTGTACATGCATACGGGATTCAATAAAAGTTCACTGACTTTACAGCCAAACTGGAAAATAAGAAATACTCAATACAATTACAGATATTATAAATTGGACAATATTCTCACTAAGTTCTACCTAATAAAAAAAAGTATTTTGTGAAGAGTTGTGTTTATGTTCGTCACGTGTCTGCTAGATGTCCGTTGTGTCAGGTATACAGCGTGCGGTAGGACTATATTTAAAACACACCACTACATTATTTGCTTTGTCCGACCACTACATTCTAAGCCGGGAATGGAGAGTTATTGTTGATCAAGTACAGACCAATTATCATGGTAGGCTCCCTGGTAGGCCTATGGTGCTATAATCAGTCAGGTGTGGCCACGGCCTTTTCCACAGCTAAGAATGTAGAGCTCCTCGGGTTTTATCCTATACATAGTCCGTTTTGGTTGATTTATGTTATGTTTATGTCTGTTGTCCGGTGATGTCCGCGTTGCTCAGTCTGGTCAAGTCAAGTGTGACAGTGCCATCAGTTAGACTACATGTACCTGTCAATGCAAACTGACCAGTGCCGATGGTCATAGATTCATGTCTGCGCAGCTTCTCCTGGCGATGATACGGTCAGTGCACAGTAAACACGTGACGTTGATGCTGTGCTGGTTGGATGTTGCAGTGAATGAATTTTGTTTTACGTCGCTTTATCTACATTGTAGAAATATTTCGACAGAAAGAAGTCCACAGTCGGGAATGTGCCATACTTTTATTGAATGACATCAAGGCCCCCTATCGCGCACGGTGCCACATATCGAACCAATTGAGCCATGAGAGCCAACTCTCTCGCATCTCGCTCTGTGCGTCGCGATGGCTCATTCGGTTTGGCAGTGGATTCTTAACCCTTTAACCGCCGGTGTCTCATATATTCGGGCTTTCATTTTTTATTAGCACATTAAGTACCACATTTTAAATAATTATGTTAAAGATAAAATGTGACATCAACCAGCTAGATTTAAAAAGAGTTGACCTCCATTTCGTCAAATATGAATAATTTTCACTCACTTGAAGTTGTGGATCGCGTCAGCGAGACACAACTTCAAGTGGATGAAAATTCAAATTGAATAATTTGGCGGTTAAATGGCTAACCCGAGGGTACCGGGCTCAAACCCAGGTCAAGATGAATGATTGCCTCCGTGGTTCTAGACGTGGGCCAATAATTTTGAAAATACCGACTACTAGAACTTTAGATCATACTGCTGTGCGAAACCGAAATACAATATCTGCTTACTTCACAAGTAAGCAGATACTGTATTTTGGCTTTGCAGAGCAGCATAGATCAAATTATTTTGTTCGCTAGGCTCTATAGGATCATCACACGATCACACGACGAGGCCGGACTAATGACAAACCCAAAATGAAAATTAAAGTATTGTATGGTGATCGCACTAATCACAACCTTTCTGTTACCCACTACGCCACCATAGCTGATAGACGTCACTGTCATCAAATGAATAGGAACTAGAATTAATCCATTCCTTTAGCTCTCAAACAAACAAACAAACAAACAAACAAACAAACAAACAAACAAACAAACAAACAAACAAACAAACAAACAAACAAACAAACAAACAAACAAACAAACAAACAAACAAACAAACAAACAAACAAACAAACAAACAAACAAACAAACAAACAAACAAACAAACAAACAAACAAACAAACAAACAAACAAACAAACAAACAAACAAACAAAAACAAAAACAAACAAACAAACAAACAAACAAACAAACAAACAAACAGCAAACAAACAAACACAAGCCCCAAAACATAGACATAATTCAAACATGCAATTTTCAAACAGCTATTACAAAAAAAGCCCACCTCCTGAGATGTCCACCCAAGCTATTTTCAAGCTAATACCTTATATTTATCAAATCTGCCTCCCTCATGCACACAGACACCCCTCCAGCCCCTGGACTATTTATGTTGAAAGTCTTTATGCTGAAAGAAGCTAGCAAGCAGTATGTACTTACTTGTAATGTAAGCAGATACTGCTTTTTGACTTTGCACTGCATTGCTATGCAATAACCCAGCAAACATGACACGTTGAAACAATGATGTTTTATGTTGGCCCACCTTTTGCGACGCTGGCCCAACATTAAAACATAATTGTTTCAACGTGTTGTGTTTGCTGGGAACACTCTCACCTTTGATGAACGTAGCACAGTCATTCCGGATGCTTCCTGAAGATAAGTAATTGCCACTGCGTGTCAGTGATCAGCAGTTTTTTCCCCATTGACAGGAAATCTGCTAGTCAAATGTGACACGCTTTTTAGTTTGTCAATCGTTTGATTATCGGCTCCACTATTTAGATTTTATATCTGTGTGTGAGAGACTCTGATGACGTGACTTGTAGTAGGAATTTCCACGTCAATGTTTGATCTCTGTTTTGAAAATAATACTTTTAGTATTTTCCTCCCCAATTGTTCATGTCATACCTTAGGTGATATATTCGCGGGTATTTAAAAAATATCCGAAAATTAGATTCAATTTGAAAAGATTCAATTTGAAGCAGCTGTAATATACAAAATTAGTAGCGTAATATATATCGGCTATGTCATTTCTACTTACCCGTCTCATATTCAGCTTGAAAATCAATCACAGTAGACTGTTTTGAAATAGGCCTATTTGAGCTGGAAATACATCACGATATTGAAAAATTTGTATGCTAAAGTCGCAAAGACAATTCCCAGCAGGTGGTAACAAATGAAATTTAATACTCATTCAAATCAGCTAGTATACACTGGTTATACTTCTGCAAATCTGCTGCAATGTATTAAGTTGTAACGTTAACTATAGGCCTTTATGTTTTCCGTACTATGCCTATTATTGTAATTTTGTCGAAAAATTAAGAATGGCGCAAGACATTTCCTGCCGTCAATAAATATATATCATTACCTATCAGAGTCGAAAGCTTGTGCCCGGAGACAAGGTCCAGGTTTTACAAAACAAGTAAGAGGCTTTTGTCTTCGGCATGCACTGCTTGCTGTCATTAACCTGATCAGCGAATAGTCACTTCAATCCCGCTATTTCACTGGCGGGGATGACGGACTCCTGTTGGCGACTGTCACTGCTTTCTTAGTTTCTGACACTAAATATTTATTTTTTTTTTGTGTGCAAAGATTGCTAACCGCTTCTACTTTAAAATATATGTTTCGCACGTAAATGTTTTCTTTCGCGGTACATAGAATGTACGGTATGTTTTAGCTTGATGAATGGTAGTCACTCGGAACAGCCATTGAGATCCAATTAATTAGCGACTCCTGCGCAGTTCCTGTTCTTGTTGTTATTCCAAGCGCAGGTGTGACATTCTAAGTGTTGTTAGCATGCTTCGTAAACTATCGACCACGCGGCGTTTGCAAAGACGCCCAATGGGCTGTGTGGACGAGTGGCGGCTGCGTTCGATACAGACTCGCCGGCATCTGAGCGTGATCTGATGACCAGACAATCCGGGCTACAGCGACGGCAGCAGCTGAATGACTGCGCGCGCAGCATCAATGTCGCCAGGATGGTCCTACCCAGCAAACACGAGTCGTTTGATCTCCGCCTTTTAGTCAGAAGGCCCGTTAGTCAGAAAGCCCATTAGTCGGAAGGCCCGTTAGTCAGAAGGCCCGTTAGTGAGAAAATCAGTACAGATGATTAGTCAGAAGGCCCGATTGTCAGAAGGCCCGTTAGTCAGAAAATAAGAAAGGATTATTAGTCAGAAGGCCCGTTTGTCAGAAGGCACTTATGACAATTCTATGACCAATTATTTATTATTTTTATTTATTTATTTATTTGTACGCCTAGCACTTTCATAGGGATTGCGTTAATAAGAGGCTACTCAATATACTTTTGAACCTTATGTTGCTCACGTAATTTTCAGCTACAAGTGAATGAAAAAATACCCATAATAATTGTATCAAGTATTTATTGCCAGGCTGCCTAAATAACAGTCAATTCTCTGCTAAGATGCGTTTACTCCAAGGAAGAACTGGGGTGGCCATCTTGGATTTGCAAATTTGAACTTATGCCGCTGTAAACTATCAGATAATGTTTACAAAAATTGTTGAATATTATATCCAGATTGACGTTTTCATCAAATTGTTTAATAATTGTAAAAAAGAAGAAGAAGGAGAAAGAGGAGGATGAAGAGGAGGAGAAAAAAGAGGAGGAAGAGGAGAATAATAATAATTACATATAGTAGGCAGCAATGTACACCCCATGTCGTTGAACAGTTTAAAACAATGTAAGTATGAACAAGCAATATGACCAACATCCTGCTTCAAACGCGAGTACCCGAATTTTGCAACTTGCTGAGAAAAATGTGTCGAGATACTGCTAATAGATTATAATGAGATACAAATTTTGCACTGGACTTGATTAGCACGGTAATAATATATACTGCACCAAAGAGTCAATAAACAATGCTAGGTATCAGAATAATATTTGGACTAACAGTTTATTATTTATTTTGAGCGAAATTATACATTTTGACATAAATTAAACAGATGGCTACAAAAACTCAACAGGAGTTGAGAAATGCTGTGGGGTTTTCTCGTGACGCACTTTTTATATCTATTTCAGTAAAGTTTTTACATGAAAAAAACATAGATCCGTGAGATAGTAATCCTAACATAGGTCTGATAATATTAAAACACACTCATTTCTGATAATAACGCAACCAAGCAATCAACTAATCATCAAATAAAGCTTACTTTAATAGTTTAAGTACAAATGTACGAACTACGAGCAGCCAGTGATTTTTGCAAGTTTAAGATCATATCGACTTATTAACAATTAATATACGAATATAAATAATATCCTAGGGTCGCGACATTTGATGTTTATGTGGTTATATAGGTTTTACTTTCAGTTTTGCAATTTGTTTTTGTATACATTAATAATAGATTTCTTGATTATTAGAAAACATTATTGCATTTTTCACATTATAATTTTCATGGCTATTTTTCTCCCTCAAACTATTATTAAACTACCAAATTTTTGGGAAACACGTGGATTTTTTGAACAATTATTTTATGCACAACTCTCTACCATTTTTTATCAATAGCTGGACAACAAACGTTTTATTCAAAACAATATAGACCCCCTCCCCCTCCAGATGTCAAATATGGAGCGTCCCCTAGCATTGTTCACTGTTCAATGAACAAATTCTGACTAACGGGCAATCTAACTAACGGGCTTGGACCTTCTGACTAATAGGCCTTCTGACTAACGGGCCTTCTGACTAACGGGCCTTCTGACTAAAAGGGTGTCACCAGTCGTTTACCCAATGTTGGTTCAATGTTGGAACGACGTCGTAGACGGCGGGCCATCATTGAACCAATATTGGGTAAACGTCTCGTGTTTGAAGGGATTTCAGCTGAGATGAAACAATCGGGTTCACTAGTATCCAGTGTAGCTACAAATCACGTGAATCAACTGAGAAAACATAGTTGAAATTGTATCTCAAAACGAAGCATGTCCCTTCATAACGTGCGCCCAATGACTGACGTTGTACGTCCCATAAATACGTGTATGATATAGTCATGGTGTCGCATACCCATCTAAACTTTCGCAACAACTATAATTACGCTTGATTTAAATTTTCACTAACTTGAAGCTGTCTCACGCTGACGCGATTCACAACTAATGAGTGAAAATTATTCAGATTTGACAAAATGAAGGTCAGCTCTTTTCAAATCTTGTTGATTGATGCCATAGTCAGCCAGCCAAGAGGTGATATAAAATGAATAGATGGCATGTGTTTGTTACAAGCAAACTAACAACACAGTCATGTAGTTTAATAAGCCAAGAATAACGTCTAGCATAACATATTTATTTCGAGCCGAAAGTGTCCAAATTAGCAAAAACAAAATGACTGCCAACTCATGCTATTTTAAATGATGTAAATCTGTATGACTTTGTCAATATTTATCATATTCTAATGATTTTATTCTGTAATATAATGTTTTCGTGGTCAAGGAACACGAATATGAATGAAATTAGGTTGCTATTTTAACCCTCCTCTGATTAGAGTCGGCTGGACATGTATGTTCAAATGAAAAAATAAGCATTTTAGGTGATGACTGAAGATCTACGTTTCATTGCTCATACAAGAAAACATTATGTACACGTTGCCACTATAGGGGCACAGTCAAAGTGCGTAGAAACTCTTATCTTTTCACACATAGAAATAAAATGCTCTTACAAATGAGTTATGTATTAAGTTCAATTAGATAATTATGCAATTATTATCCAAATTACTCATATATTGGTCAACATAATTATACGGAGCTTGTTCAAATTATACTTGACGTCATCCTAGCCCTCCGAGCTGGAGATTAGAAATTGCATCTGCAAATTTGTGCACACCTTTAGCATTTTTTGTACATGTTTCGCACATACACTTAAACTATGCTAGATGAGCATACAACAGATTATGTAAGCTTCCAAATTAACAGCATTATTATTATCGAGCAGCAAGTCTAAGAGTCCTTGGGATTGTTCTCTGTCACATGGGGAGACAGAACTATATTTCTGAAGCAACACATAATCATGCACAGCATGGCAGATGAAGACGAAGCTTTTACAACTCTCAATTAGCTTTGCTCAGAACATCATGAAGCTGGTATCAAATCAATTGTAGAACAGTTTGAACGAATTGGAGGTTTTTCTGTTCTACCAGAGATGAAGATAATCCTAGTCCATTGTTATCGCTGATCATCAATGATGTAGCAACAGAAGACATTGAGGACGCTCTCGTGATTGCAAATGTATACCTACATGATGCAAAACTGGTCAGACTGAAACAAAAAGTGGCCACACTCATTGTAGAGATAGACATCCCTTTCAAAAGGCAGCATGTGCTCAATTTACAAGCTAGCAGATATTGCCTTTTGGCTTTGTAGAGCAGTATTGATGGTTATATGTCTGTCTAGCAACTGATTCAACAGTGATCTTAGACACACTGTACTGCATATCACAGTTATCTTACAATCATTCATGTGCCAGGCGAGAAGACCTACATGCATGTGTGCTGCTACAAGGTTATTGCTGGACCTCAAACCAACAAATCAGTGAGGTCCACCCTACATGTGTCATTTGGCTGAAATTGGGCAGCGTTGATCGAGATTGGCCGATTGCTGGGTCAAAATGTCATGTTTTCGTGAAACACAACTTCAGACATTATTTCTTGTATTTCATATCCTGTGTCTGAAGGAACAGTGTCATCTCATTTGCCCCACTATCCTTATGCCCAGTTTAGCCTGTAGAGTATACCCGAAATCACATTGTAGCATATTAATTAATTCATTCATTCATTCATTCATTCATTCATTCATTCATTCATTCATTCATTCATTCATTCATTCATTCATTCAATCATTCATTCATTCATTCATTCATTCATTCATTCATTCATTCATTCATTCATTCATTCATTCATTCATTCATTCATTCATTCATTCATTCATTTATTTATTTATTTATTTATTTATTTATTTATTCATTCATTCATTCATTCATTCATTCATTCATTCATTCATTCATTCATTCATTCATTCATTTATTCATTCATTCATTCATTCATTCATTCATTCATTCATTTCATTTCATTTCATTCATTCATTCATTCATTCATTCATTCATTCATTCATTCATTCATTCATTCATTCATTCATTCATTCATTCATTCATTTACTCATGACTCAACATTAAACAAACACTGGGTAGAAATGTCGTGTTTCATTGGAAATCTTTTATAATGCACCACTAGTCGGGCTCACTATGTCAATAGCTGTATCTTCGTTGATATTTCGCGGGAAAATTGCAAACTATACATTTTTTAAAGCTTTGATATCTATTGAATCTAAAAACCAATGTTTTCATTTTTCTAAACAGCTTATGGCGGCCAACTCGGATTTTCAAAAAGGCCACCACGAAAATCTAATTTGAACAATAACTCCATAGAATCACAATTTCGGTGTCTACACTATGTTTTCAGGGGCAAAGTATCGAGTGAAACCGCGTATAAAAATATTGTGTCCTTCCTTTATAGCGAATTCGGAAAAAAATCAAGATAGCCGCCAGAGAAAATCACTTTATGACAAAATCGCAGCGTCTATATTGAAAACCAAGTTATTTTTGCTTACATTGTAGAAATATAATACAAATGTTATAGTAATGAGGACAGGTATGGTTATTATGCAGTTATCGTCCAGAAGTGATTATTGATATCCTAAGTTGAAAATTTAGCCGGGCCAATATCTTGAGTTCTAATTGACATAGAATCAGTTCTGCTGTGTAAACCTAGTTTTTCAGGGTCAAATAATCAAATGAAACGACTTTTAAAAATAATGGATAATTCCTATATGGCAGATTTCGATAAATTCAAGATGGTTGCCGGCAAAAATTATTTTATGACATAATAGTAAAAATTATTATTGACGGAAACGAACACGGAAGCAGCCCTCCGTTATCGCCAGTCGGCCATTTAAAATTTAATATAGGTCAGCAAACTTTCTCAAGGTTTATTTTATATTACCGCTTTAGCTATTAAGCAACATTTCCGAGATAATGAGAAAAAATAATTGAAAATGACCCTCAGTCGGCCATTTTGTGATTTTATTTCTGCAAAATTTATCCTTGTGTGAGTCCTTACATTTTGTTCTATACGCACGGTCCAGCTACTTTGCTTTGATTTTGAGCTGCGTAAATATTTCAAAATTACTCAAATTCAAAATGGCCGCTAGACAGCTATTTTAAAATTGTTTGCTCCCAAAAATTAATCTGGTCATTGACTGACATTGCTGTCCATATTTGCCAAATAAAAAAAATCTGCTGGAAACTTCCTGAAAAGTATTTCCTTGTTACTTGCCCTAGTAATTAAAGGGTTGATGATATGGAAATCAAAATGTCACCAAAAATTCCCTGGTGTTATCTGATGGCTATGTGAAGTATCAGGAAGCAGAAGTTCATAGATCAGCTATCATGCAAGATTTCCGAGGTAATGAGAAAACAAATTTAAAATGGCCGACTGGCGGCCATTTTGAATTTTATGACTGCGAAATTTGTCATGGGTTATCTTTGTGTGAGACATTGCATTGTGTTTTATATTCATGGTCCAGCTATTTTGCGTTTTTTTAGTTAAGGAAATATCACAAAATTATTCAAATTTTCCACTAAACGGACATTTTGAAATTGTTTGCTCCCAAAAGTTAATCAGGTCATTGGCTGACATAGCTGAACATATTTGCCAAATTAAAAAAAAGATTTGATGGAAACTTTTTCCTGTGTGGCCATAGTAATTAAAGGGTTGGTGATATGGGGATGAAAATGTCATCAAAAAAATTCCCCAGTGGTATGTGATGGCTATGTGAAGTATGAGGAAGCAGAAGTTGATAGATTAGTAGCTATCTTGAAAACAAATAACTGTGGCGTGGAATACAGTAAACAGTCCGCCTCGGCGAGGGCTGCTATTATTATAGAAATCATTAAAAATATTATTCGTAGAAATCATAAAAAATAGTATTCGTTGTAGTACTGAAGACATGCACATGTGTAGCTTTAAGCGGTTGTATGATATAATTACCAGAAAAGAGTATTGATATTCACCAGTAAGTCTACATCTTATAAAGGATTAGCATTATTTATTACTATAATGTCATATATGGCTAACTTCGAAAATCTTAAAATAAAAAAAGTTAGGCTCTTAGTCATTCTATTTCTGTGAATCTCATAGGTCTACTATAATGATCAGAAAAATAAAAAATGTACAAATGAATTATTGATGTTACCAATATCAGGACATGTTAATAAAAATGGACTAGTTATCCTATTCAATGTCAGATTCGTAAAAAAACATGTCAGCTGTTATTTTCATCATCTATGCATTCCCGCTTCCTCATCCACAACATGCTGGTAAATAGGGCAACATAGCCATATGTATTTTATGAATGAGAAAAAAACAATTAGGTAGGTGCGCAATCATCTGGGATTTTGTTGAATTGGCAATATAGAAATGCCTCAATAATTTAATTTGCTTTATGGTTTTGTTCCAATAAAATATGTTTCAAGTGATCTCACTCGATACGTTTACCCAGAAACCATAGTTGTAGACACTAGAATTGTAATTCTATGTATATATTAGAACTCGATATATTGACCAGGATAAATTTCCAACTTAGGATATCAATACGTATTTCCTGGACAATAACTGCATAATATACAAGATCAGAGATATGAAGGTGTTTTATATAACCGTACCTAACCTCGTGACTATATATTGTTTATTTTCATACTATGGTAGAAAAGATTTATGTGGTTTTAAATATATCGACAAATGGACAGCATATGGATATGTGGTTTTGTCATAAAATGATTTTTGGTCATCTTGGATTTTTTCGAATTCACCATATAGGAATGACCTAATGTTTTTAAAAATGGTTTCATTTAATTTGTTTGACCCTTAAAACATAGGTGTAGAACACACATTTTGAATTTATGTCAATTAAAACTGGATCCAAATTGGATTTTCATGAAGGCCATTATGAAAAATGGCCGGAAACAAAATTGTACCACTCATGGAGAGTAGTTGAGGTGCACGTTGACAAAGCCCATGGACACTTGCGCAAATACACCTGGACAATGAATGCATTTTCCACTATTGTAAACATCCCCGACTTGTTTTGAGCCATATTTTCATTTAAAACATGCTTTATTTCGTCATAAATCAAACATTGCTCCAAGAGATTGACCAGGAAGTGTACACATATTGTTGTAGGTTGGGACATAGGCTTTCGTTTGTGGTCACATTTCAGCCCGTAGATGGTTGCCATAGCAACGGAACTGCCCCCAGTTCCAGAATATGTCGAAAATATGTGTTTTTGACAGTTCTGTTGGGTGTTTTACCTCGAAAATTGGTAGTCAACGATAATTTTTGGTTGGAACATGTCAATTTGACCTTATTTTGCCAAAATTACCAATCGCTTGTCACCCACGTGTACTACTGATGGTCAAAGTTCACACGTTACTAAAGTAGTATGTGCCATATTTTATTGGAATATGGGCGCACACTGGCGCAAAATGATGATGTTTGGCGCAGTCACATAGTTATGCCCTAAGCTATAAAACAAAACACTGCATGTCTGGAGGCACATACATCACTGGGGATAATATACCTGGTATGCATACGGATGAGTTAATCCCATTCATAACGGTTGCTATGGCAACCAATTGCATCCCAAATACCTACAATTCACTAAAACACACACTGTACATTTAAAAAAAGTTTCGCTATCTTATAAAAATAAATTTAAAACTATTCCAAGTGAATCCTACATGCAGCAGTATTAGTCTGTCACATCAAATGACAACAATTCCCCAAAACACACATAAATATATATTAAAAACTTACAAAATCTAATTTAAACTATTTCGAACTGTTAAAGTGAATCTTACATGCAGTAATATTAGTGTGACGCGAGGCACCCCAGAGATTACTTGGGTTCAGGTAAGGGTCAAAGGTCATGTATGACCACGGTACTCAATGCAGTGTCCTATTGGAAATAGTGCATCAATTGATGCCAAAAATGCATTTACGTATAATGTAACATTTAAATTGACCTCATTCGCTTCAAATTAAATGAGCGAATATCCCATAAGTGGAGATAAGGTTGGTGTGAACACCACTGGAAATTATTCTAGATGGGCAATGAAGCTTCTTCATGGTTGCCATGACAACCAATTTCACCCCGAATGCCGACAATTCATTTAAACACACATACATTTCAAATTAAAACGTTCACAATCTAACAAATGAAATTTCAAACTGTTCAAAGTGCATCCTACATGCAGTACTATTAGTGTGACACTAATAATGATTAGTGTGACACTAATAATGAAGCACCCCAGAGACTACCGGGGTACAGAGAAGGGTCAAAAGGTCGTGAATAGCCAAGGTAGTTGATGCCCGGTCCCAATAAAAATGGAATTTTTTACCACACCATCGATCTTTTTAATTACACTAAAAGGGTCAAAATAGGTATTTGGAAATCATGGTACTACTGACATTTAATTTACATAACTTCTGCAAGAGAGTTGACAATAACGACAAAGATTTTCGTACACTCAAGAGCTAGATAGCTCTATATAACCTCCTTGCTATATCAGAATATATAAGTATCATGAGTGTAGAAGACATGGTCTAACTATCTATATTGGTATATTTCACCTCCTTGGTCCCATGACTACTTGGAGTGTTTTGGTAAAGACCAGAGTCTAGGCGGGTTTCAACCATCACAGACATCTGAAGTGAACATAATCAGATAATTGTAGCAAAAGCAGCAAAACAAATCAATTTCCACCCGTTTTTTACGTTGACGTTGACCTTGCTGTGACCTTCAGATGACCTTGCCATGACCTTGGGATAACTCCCCTATGAGGCCAACCCATGTCACCATGTGTACTTGAGATGGGCTACATCAGATTTTAATTATTGATTAAAACAATAGCAGAGTGTTATTGTTGGTCCATTTCTGCCATATCAGATAAAGGCAACACAAGAGTAATTTGATGGGGTATAACCTCTCCAACCCTTTTATTATTATCCTGTGATCTCTTGAGGTGTCCTTGTTGGGGTCTAGGTATGTTTCAAGCCACCATAGACATCTAAAGTGAACATAATTGTAGAAAAAAAATCACAAGGTTATGTGTTTATTTGACCTTGCCGTGACCTTGAGATGACCTTGTCATGACCTTGGGGTAATAACCTTGTACAATCAAACCCCCAACCTCTCATCATGTGTACTTGGGTTGGGCCTTATCAGATGTAATTATTGTGTATTGTTTATTAGTCAAATGATAAGACCAGTGTGTTATTTGGTCCGTTCTATAATATGATACACTGCAGTGTTGACACGAGGGTGATTTGAAGGGGGGCGGATAAAAACCCTTCAACCCTAAATGTTATCCCTGCAACCTCTTGGGGGTGTTCTCGTATAGGTCCGTGTTGGGATCTAGGTATGTTTCGAGCCATCATATACATTTCAAGTGAACATAATGTTAGCAAAAACAACAAAAATAAGCTATTTTCAACCGTTTTAAGCTGATTTAACCTTGCTGTGACCTTGAGATGACCTTGACATAACTTTTGGAGAACTCCCCTATGAAACCCAGCACCAACTCATGTCACAATGTGTAACCTACTTGGCTTGGGTTCTGACCGATTCATTGGAAATGCTGGTCCAAAACTTTTTTTAAAATATTTTTGAACAAACTCCTTTCCACTGACAGTGTGTATATGACACATTCACATTAGGGTCAAGGGTACCATACTTCGATGACCCTTGGTGACTTTGTCCATGTATGTAAAATCTGCGGACCACCTGGAAGTAACTTGGTACATGATAAGGTCAAAAAAATATATGGTCTACAAAAATTCACAGGGGGAGGGATGTACAGGTGGGCCCAAGATTTAACTGGTCAACAAGTGCACGACGGAACGCCACCTAGCGAATACGATGGGAGTTAGGTCAAATTTTGACCATCCGGGGTGAAAGGGTTAATATGCTCCATTAGACACGTGTCTAGCCTTTTCACCTATTTAGAAGTACTTTAGCTGGACTCCTTTAACATCAAGACTCTAAGTGCTTTAAAAAGTGGAAATATCGCAGAAATAGTTATTCCATGGCGGCCTTTTTGAAAACCCAAGATGGCTGCCACAGGCTGTTCAGAAAAAAAAAACATTGATTTTTGGATTCTGTAGATATCAAAGCTTCCAAAAATGTATAGTTTACAATTTGCCCACGACATATCAACGAAAATACACAGTGAATCTGCTTGTACTGCACTTTCAACTACTGCTGACAGAGTGACCCTGTCAGTGATGTAATTAGAACTACTGCTGATTGGATCACCCTGTCGATAATAACCAGATAATACACTATTGACAAAGTCACCTTGTCAATACGGTATTATTAAACAGTGCTGACAGGGTCACCCCGTCAGTAGGGTCCGATCAGCTGACAACAAAGGCCTAGCTACCAGATCAGGACACCCGAAATCAGCTGATGTGATCTCACCGACGCGGTGAGATCGCAGCATTAATAGGCACAACAACACAACATATTACTGCCCACATGCATGCAAATAAAAACATATCTATAATTAAAAATATATATACATGTATACCATAACATGCATGTGTGCAGGAATATAATAATAGCCTGTCTATTATTATATACCAGACACCTTACATATTTCACCACCATAAGAAAAAGTGTATATAATAATTACATACTCTTACATAGGTAATATCAAGAATGCGGAGGATCGATAAGTGTAATAACTAGAAATTGAGAGGCGTATAACTGCGCATTTCAGATAGTGTTTGAAAATGAAGCGAAATATAAAAAGTTTAAGTAATACCTAACGTTAGTTGTGCACTTGCACATAAACGCCGCTGCAACGATTAATTATCGGGACAACAGTCATATGATATGCATGTAATAGGCTACTAGTGTCATGTTAATGGCAGTTTCATCCCATGTACACCATATACATTAATATGTATTAACCCTTAGATCACTGAGATATTCAATCTAAATTTCCAGTAACTTGAAGATGTGTCTCGCTACCGCGACACACAACTTCAAGTGACTGACAATTTATGTTATTTGTGAAAATTCCAGTATGTATCAGTGTTTCAAGATTGAATGCATATTTTACTATGAACAGTTCGTTATCAGGGGCTATACAGGTGCTAATAAACCACAGAATGTCCATTGCAGTCGACATCAGTGCTCTAAGGGTTAATGTTCTTTGGTATTTATTATGTTTTTATTGTGATAAATGCTGTAATGAAGACACTGTGGCAGAAATGGTTTTGTCCTTCAAATTAAATTAATTTCTAGAATGGCAGGTTTGCCTTCGTAAAAAGTGTGTGAGCCGGCTACATGTACTTGAAGTACTGTCGAATATTTAATATGTGGAAGTGTAGAACCGTATAATGTAACCAGACGTGAAATGTAACCGGTTACATTATACGGCGCCGTATAATGTAACCGGTTACATTTTACGGCGACTGGTTACATTATGCGGTCACAGCGTCAACGTATAATGTAACCAGTGGAAAAAGGTACCATACAACCGTATAATGTAACCTGTGCCGTATAATGTAACCGGGATCGTTTTCCAAAACGTATCTGTTTTTGGGATTATACTCCGGAAGTTTTATTCTAACTAGTATACCTAAATTAAGCTGATCAGTGTGTGGTTATGTCTTCAAGTGGCGACCCTGGATGGATGGATTGAATGAATTAATCAATGAACGATCGAACGAACGAACGAGCGAACGAACGAACGAACGAACGAACGAACGAACGAACGAACGAACGAACGAACGAACGAACGAACGAACGAACGAACGAACGAACGAACGAACGAACGAACGAACGAACGAACGAACGAACGAACGAACGAACGAACGAACGAACGAACGAACGAACGAACGAACGAACGAACGAACGAAATCTGGTTTAAGAATAAGGCATGACTTATTACATGACGCATAACTAATTACGATTTTTTTTTCGTTGTGTGTAAAAATGTCATGGTACTATTCAATACATAATAGTTTTAATATCATTTCTAATGTTTGAACTTCCTTTTGTAATGAATGAATGGATCTAATTCATCAGCCATTCTGCCGTTCTGCGTCGCAATCAAAAATTCAGTATTATATCTGCTTATACTATACAGATATTGTCTTTTGGATTCGCAGATCAGTACGTTGCTCTTGTGACGAATGACAATCTACGTGTATACTTCGCCGTAGATCTCCGACTTTCCAAGCAGCAGCTTTAACACTGCACCATGCCACCTGCAATTATGTGGCATAGAGTCTGAAGTGCAAAGTCAAGTTTGAATGACAAAATGTTATGCTGTAGCTTCTTTTTCTCACATAATAAAATTAAATACACCATCTTGAGTAGCACATCAGGTGTCTATACTAATGATGGAAATATGTTTAATGCGTCTGTTCCAACCTTTGTTGAATTAAAAACAAATACAAACATGTTATAATTGTGTCGATATTTGATAAGAACATGCATGGTGTCTCCTTCATGCAGGATATCAGATATAACTGTTTTTATTCGTGATAATCTGGCGGGGATACAGACAGAGTGAGTTAGGCGGATGTGCGTCTGGTCTGTGAGAGATCTGAGTGTATGAATTGTAGACTAATTTGAACCGTGGTGACATTTTTACACGCTAGGGGGTGTAATGCAAAATCTGTCTGGGTGCCAAACCCATATCGGACTTGTTTTTGAAAAAAAACACAGCCCAGGCTTTATCATAATATGTGGCACTACATGGTTGGGATGGCAAAAAGAAGTGAACTCGGAATGTGACATTGAAGCAGCACTAAACCACTACACGAGGATCCCGTCCTGCTTTGATTCGAAGGATTGGTTGGAAGGGCATCAATAAGTCAAATATGGAATTGAGGCAGTTTACATGTACTTCAATAGGACTGGCATTTGCGGCTGTGAGACCACAATTATGATAAATTGATTCCAGAAATTCACTGTCTGAAATAACTAAATAAAGACATGTCTTTATTAAAAAAAGTACTTGGGACTATTACAATGAAAATATTGAATACCATCTATTGGTTTTAAAAGGTGCCTTTTACATATCAAGACTATTTTATATCGGGTAAATTATGGGCAATAAAAGGAGCGGTTACATTATACGTTAGTGCTGGTTACAAATTACGTTTTTCCCTGTGACCGCATAATGTAACCAGACGTATAATGTAACCGGTTACATTATACGTCTGGTTACATTATACTGTTCTACAGGAGTCGTTATTTCACGAATATAATTAACCTTCGAAGCGCTACATTTGTTTACCTACACAACTTCAAGTGGGTAAAAAATCCGGCCCAAGTCTCATATTTTACCCCCTAAATAACAACTGACTGACGGCGGTGATTGACCGATCTCGTCATGTGACAGGTTGAGCCACTCTTAGATTGGTCGGGGGTAGAATAGAAGACTTGGACCACAATATTCAAATATCAGAGAAGCGTCAAGCTTTGAACGTAATTGATAGATTTAAATGAACTTGGAGTATATTTATATAGATTTATATTTGGTGAATCAAATAAAATATTTATATGACATTTCAAGAGTAGTATAGGGTGAGCAAGTTCAATGGGATCGACGGTGGAAAACGTTTAGTGTTCAGGAATGGGAATAAAAAATGGCCGCCACAATCCAAAATGGCCGCCAATCAATGGCCGCCAATCAATGGCCGCCGTAATCCAAAATGGCAGCCAATCAACCCTTTGAACCCAAGAACTTTTTTTTTTCAATAAACCCTCTAAATCCAAAGGCCAATTTTCAAGTTAACCCTTTAAATTCCAGGGTCAATTTTTTTTTTTTTTTTTTTTTTTTTTTTTTTTTTTTTAAATAAACCTTCTAAATCCACGGGACATTTTTCAAGTTAACCCTCTAAATTCCAGGGTCAATTTTTTCAAATAAACCTTCTAAATCCACGGGACATTTTTCAAGTTAACCCTTTAAATTCCAGGGTCAATTTTTTCAAATAGACCTTCTAAATCCAAGGATCAATTTTCAAGTTGACCCTCTAAATTCCAGGGTCAATTTTTCAAATAAACCTTCTAAATCCAAGGGCAATTTTTCAAGTTAACCCTCTAAATTCCAGGGCCAATATAAATCTGAATTATGATGAATCTCGGCGGTTGGCTTTCAACGCACACTGGCCCAACGTTAACGGATTAAGCGGCTCCATCGTCACTACAGGATTCACTGCCCCGCATTTGCATATCTCAGATTAGGCTTTATGTTTAGTAGACCCGATAAATCCTAGGGCCAATTTTGGTTCCTTTTCATCATGACCTAAATATATATATGAAGTTTGTAGGATGCAGAAATTAGTACGTAGGAAGTAGCTGTCAGAACAACATCTAAAATGGAATCATGCAAACACTGTATTGCAAAAACTAAGATATTAAATGAAACGATTCAAGAATTAAGACTAGAATTAAGTCTATGTCAACGTCAATTGCAACAATATAAAAATAATCAAATGGAAGAAATACATAGCAGAAGATTACAAGCTTTGAATGCATACAAGATAGAGTACGATTCTACACATGATATTTTAGCACCTATCACAAGCTGTCCCCATGTTGAAAATACCACACATTTTGATGAAGTGGATTCTAATAAATAACGTTGTATATAACAAACACTTTTAATAATCGCTATGGAGCCGAGGAAGTGCTATGGGAGAGGGAAACCCGAAACATTATTCATAGTGCAAATAACGATACTATGCATTGTAATTATAACAAGTTTAATCAATGTAATCTTAAGAAATGACCCTTGCTCTGTCTGGTCTAATTTACTAGCTAGTTCATTAGGTTACTTACTACCAAATCCATCCATGGGAGAGAAAAAGGAAGAAGAGGAAGAAGACGAAGCTCAGACAGTTGTTATAGGCACTCCTCATCGCGTACTGAGAAAATCTCAAGACAGAACGAAAACGAGGCTCGATGCTGCTTGGTTAAGTGGTGATGACCTAGAAGACCACACCCACTCCTCATCGCATCGAGACAGAACGGAAACGAAGCTCGATGCTGATTGGTTAAGCCGTGATGACTCAGTAGACCACAGCACTACCTGAATAGAGTATAAATATCACGCTCCTCTCATGTTAAATCACAGCCAACATGTCGACTCAGAAGAATTCCGAAGTTTACTTTGCTTATAATCTCGGTCGAGATGTCACAGTCAGAGTGATACATTTAAAGCAGAAGATTTTTGTAGACATACGCAAATGGGAATCTTTTGCCTCGGTGCGTAGAAGTTACCCCACGAAGAAAGGCATAGCGCTAACACCTCAATGCTGGGCACGTTTGAGACAGTCAGCGAAGCAGATAGAAGAGTTTTTAGTGAGTACAAATAGAGAAGAGGAAATAAAGATAGACATTGGGCGAGGAATTTTTGTCTCAATTCCGCCAAATAAACCATTCATACACATACGTGAGTGGTACATGGATGGAGAAGAAATGAAACCGGGCAGAAAGGGCATATGTCTACACTATGCACAGTGGGAGCGGTTTGTGAACAAATTTACCGAGATTCATGAAAATCTCCCAGAAAATGCTCGGGAGAGCCCATGCTATCTAGATGATGACCATCAAAATCAACTAGGAGCGCTCATGTGCAGAGACTGCAACCCGTACGCATACAAAGAATATAGTGATTACTAATAGAGAAGAAATAAACATAGACATTGATCGAGGAATAATTGTCCGAATAAACCATCCATATACATACGGATGGAGAAGAGATGATAGAACAGTGACTTGCAGAAATCATCCAGAAACTTCTCACAATGTATAAAGACTGTGTTTAATAATGATGATGTTTATAATAATAATAACACAATCGACTCGTGTGCAGAGACTGTGCGGATGCAGAGACTATGTTTAATAATAATGATAATAATAATAATAATAATAATATGCTGATGATGTTGATGAAATAATAATAAATATCAATGTAACGTACTACACTGTCTGGTTTTGTTCATTGTACACGGAAATTTCACCATGTCAACACCTTTCGAAACTCCTACAACAATGATGCTAGCCGGACCCACTCAAAGTGGGAAATCTTTTTGGGTCAATAAATTAATAATACATAAAGAGAGTATGTTTAAAACATGCCCGATTCGAATAGTTTACTGTTACGGAGCATGGCAGAAAATGTTTCTAACTATGAAGGATGTTAGATTTCATAAGGGGCTTCCAACTGAGGATGATTTGGATAAATGGAGCGGAGAACACATGCTGCTGATTTTGGATGATGTAATGCAAGAAGCATGTAGCTCAAAAAATATTCTAAGTCTTTTCACTATTCACTGTCATCATAAAAATATTACAGTCCTATTTCTCACACAAAACATTTTCCCACCTGGGAAATGCGCTCGAACCATATCGCTGAATTGTCATTATATAGTTTTATTTGGAACAAAACGGGACAAACTTCAAGTTCAAACCTTAGGTAGCCAGATTTTTCCTGGACAGAGAGGGTATTTTTTAGCAGCCTATCAAGATGCAACTGAGAAAGCTTACAGTTATTTAGTATGCGATCTACATCCAAACACTTCTAAAAGATTTCAACTGAGATCTCAAATCTTTCCAGAAGATTTTACAACTATTTATACGCCGTCATCACAGGACAAGACTCAGTTGTAAAATGAATCTGCAGAGGCAACATGAATCAATTTGATTTTTTGAGGTTATTACTAGTTCTTAATGCAAAGCAAAATCTACAAGTGCTTAAATTAATTACAAAAACACAGTTAGAGTTAGTTGGAGAGTTTTGTTATAACTTATTGCACGGAGAAATTGAACAGTCATTATTAGCCGTTATTCATCGAAATAGACAGTTGATACGAATATTGGGTGATAAAAGTATTACAGCTAAAAAGAGAAGAAAGTTTTTAAAATATAAACCGAAACAGTTTCTCAAAGTGTTATCTGAAGCAAAACATATTATACCATGACTCAAAAATGGATAATAGTACCTTGGAAAAAATGGCAATCTCTTTCAAATAACTTGACTATGGACAAGACTATAAACTCGAGTGATGTCTTATCTAGTACAAAGAACGAGGAGATAGAAATCACTCCTAAAGAGCAACGGTCTGAAGAATATATTGTAAATACACCAATAGAGAATGAAAAAACAGAGTATAAATGGCTGAGCTGGAGGTGAAATATTTCGATCCCCGCAGACCGGGGAGTTACGCGGGACTAGATAAATTTTACAGAAGTGGACCCGGAGCGAGTAGAAAACGTCTAAAACAGTGGTTGAAAGGAGAGGAATCTTATACTTTACACAAGCCAGTACGCTACACATTCAAACGAAATAGAGTGGTGGTTTCTGGAATAGATAGTCAATGGGATGTGGATTTAATTGACATGATTCAGTATAAGAAAAGTAATGATGATTATAAACATATTCTAGTAGCAACTGATATTCTTTCACATTACGCATGGACTAGAGCTTTAAAGTCGAAGACTGGTAGAGAAGTTAGCAAGTCATTGTCAAATATTTTTGCAGGAGGAAGAGTACCTACCACTATCAGAAGCGATAAAGGTAGTGAATTTAAAAATTCTACAGTACAATCATTATTCAAATCTCTACACATACACCATTTCGTGACTCATAACGAAGTGAAAGCGAATTACGTGGAACGTTTGAATCGCACATTAAAACTGAAAATGTCGAGATATTTTACACATAAACAGACACATAAATGGATAGATGTTCTCAGTGCTATAACGTACAGCTACAATCATACATATCACAGCACTATCAAACGAACCCCTGCTTCTGTGACGATCGATAACGCGGTGGAGACATGGAAAATTCAATACGATGATGGTGATACACCAAGTCAAAAAGACAAAGATTTTACACTGACTATAAACAGCTTTGTACGTATTTCTCATCTTCGAAAAGCATTTCAACGAGAATACGATGAAAGATATACAGGAGAAATATTCAGAGTGAAGTCGAGACGTAAACGAGCTGGATTAAATGTATACACATTAGAAGATTTGCAGAATGAACAAGTTGAAGGAACTTTTTACGAGTTTGAGTTGCAGCAAGTGACAGTGACTGATGACGGTTTGTTTAAAGTTGAACGCATATTGAAATCTCGGAAAAGGAGGGGTCATGAGAAAGAATACCTTATAAAATGGAAAGATTACCCCAAGAAATTTAACAGTTGGATAAGTGCATCCGATGTGCAAGATGTTTAATACAGAGTCTTCATTTTATTTTTATTTTTCAAGTCGTGCTATAGAGTTTACCACACCCCTTGCAGAAAGACTACGATTTGAAGAAAACGATGAATGGCTGTGCGGGTTGATACAATATCAATGGAGTAACATTAGAACTGCTAAAGAATCGTTATATTTATGCGGGGACATGTTTAGAGCCAGTTGTGTTAATAATCATATGATGCCAATACTAACGCGACTCGACAAGCAAATGCTGTTTAACCACATCACTTATGTACCAGTAAAAAGTGGTGAATACGAGTCCATTGATTTATACTTAAGAGATATGCATGGGAAATATCCCTCATTCAACATTTCAACGCTACACGGTACACTTCATTTTAAAAAGAGGACTACAACGCCTTCATAATGAAGCTGTATCCATATACTCCCAATGTGAATGCTGTACGCAAACATTTTGTGGACATGGCGGAGGGTAAAGAACAGATAGGATATGGAGCTAAAGGGAAATATAGTTTGATGAAACGAACAAAACCACCTCGAATACAACTCGTGACACCCACAGCTATGGCAGTTGAGCAGGCAAAAGTGGAGGTAAAACCTCCAGGCACTCTGTATAGAAAAGCTATGAAAACTAGAGTCAAGTCTAAAACCAAGAAGAATAAAACAAAACGACGCAAGACTAAATCCAAAACACATAAAGATAACTTTTCAGGTTGAATCGCATTAGTCTACTTTAGAGAATTGAAGAGTCAACATGGCACAGTTTGCAGAAGATGATGTGGAAGTATTCCCCTCAGCCCTTTCTCTATTTGAAGCTACTCCTTTGAATGCAGCCTATCAGAAAATTCAATACGTTGACTATCACACAACCTCACATCTCAATGTTGGAGACTGCTTGAATTTTTTAATTCCTGGAACAGCGAGACAATATATAGATTTGAAACGATCAAGACTCAGCGTCAAAGTAAAAATTGTAAAAGAAGACGGATCAATACCGCAGAAAGATGAGTTTGTGGCTCCCATTAATCTGACCCTACATAGTTTATTCAAAGAAATGAATATTCAACTTCAACAGCAGTCAGTGGGTAGCTTCAGCAATCAATTGTACGCATATAAAGCCTATATGGAAGCTATTAGACAACCTTATAATCGACAGAGTTTTCTAGAGGCTCAAGGATTCTACAAAGACACCCACGGCTCTTTGAATGAAACGGATCCCGTAGGTGCTAATGAAGGATTCAAACATAGATTCGCTCTATTTCGCAGAAGCATAGTAGACCTTAAAGGACCTTTAATGGCTGATATATTTCAACAAGATCGACTGCTTATTAATGGAGTGGAAATGAAAATATCTTTAACACAATCAAAGGATGCGTTTTGTCTCATGTCCTCCAAGGGGGGCTGGAAAATTCAAATTTTGGAAGCCTGTGTCAGAATTTGCAAACTCACACCTATACCAGCCATTATTCTAGCCCATGATGATGCACTCAAAATAAAGCCCGCCACTTATCCATTTGTTAGAACCGAAATGAAAGCTTACCAGCTCAATACAGGACATTACGAGTTTAATTTTGAAGATATATTCCAAGGAGCAGTACCTACGCAAGTGGTATGCGGATTTGTAGATTCTACAGCTTATAACGGAAGTTATGATTCTAATCCTTTTCTATTTCATCACTACGACATAAACTCTATCGCTCTCCATCTGGATGATGAGTCGATCCCGAGTAAACCTTTGAAAACAAATTTTTCCGAAGGTAATATAATGGAGGCGTATCAAACACTATTTTCAGAAAACTCTGATCAAGGTACAGCTGCCATTTCCCGAGCTGAATTTATTAATGGATTTGCCTTATTTACCTTTCGCATAGCACCTGATGATCATTCATACTACATGTCGCCCGTGAGTCAGGGTAATGTGAGAATATCTGGAACATTTGGGAAAGCTTTACCCGATAACGTAACATTGATACTACTAGCTACTTTTCCGAGTGTAATGCTGATTGATGCCAAGCGAACAGTACAAGTTTGAAAATGAATGAAGGAGAGATTCGGTTGATAATGAAGACAGATTTTTTCTTGAAGAATGAATGTTGGGGTGTTTTTGCTCGCGATGAGGTTCCCAATACGCTTCTCCCAGGTGGCTATGTAATCAATACAGAGGATAGAGGAGAACCAGGCCAACATTGGATAGCCATATGGGTCAATAAGACTGTTGAATTTATGGATTCATTTGGTTTTAAACCGGAACATTACGGCTGGCATTTCAACTTGCCAACATATTACAATTCCAGTAGGATACAACGATTAAATACTGATACTTGTGGAGCATTTTGTATATATTTTCTGTATTACAAATGTAGAAATATTACTATGTACGATATTTTAAATGAGTGTACCGAGGAAATAGTTACTAATTTCATTCAGCTTATATGAGTCAATAATGAATTTAATGTATACAAATGTATGTGGATACATGATAGATAAAATGTACTATGCAATGTTATTAATAAACGAATGATGTAAATGTATTGCAGTTGTTCGTTATTATTTTATCCATAAGAAGCGATACACATCGGAATTTAATATTTATTATTATTATTAACTGAATACACTAGGGTAAGTATTGATTTCGTCAAATCTGATTATTCATAACACACCACGATAAGTAACAAGCAATAATCAATAATTTATTGACATGTAATAATAAATAAATACAGCTATCGTTAACATAACATGCTGTTGAATATATCCAACCATAGCAAATAAATACAGAGAGTGGTAACATCGCATGCTGTTGAATACATACAACCAGTGGTAACATAACCTGCTGCTGCTGAATACCTTCAATAAAATTAAAATAGGCGTTTTCATTATAATTTTCCAAAGACTATAATTGAGTGGGATTGTCATAACCGCAATAAAATAATTCTAAGTACAGTTAACTCGACTAGACGAGATGTAAAATGTTAATACACTAAATAAAATACAGTACATAAAACAATATTGTAATATGAATTGATATATCTGGAGGGAGACAGTCAAGGGGAATAATTAAAAATTAATTGAAATGTCTAAGGGCTCGGTTGAAACACCATCTTCTAATACTTTCCGCTTTACATAATAATATGACAATCCTTTGCGATATTGCTCATATGTAAATATTGTGTTTTCATGCTGTTGAAACCCTATATTGATAGCTCCAGAACTTTGCGTGGATTCTAAAACATTTTTATATTTGTCAAATACATTACTTAGTCTAGTTTTTTGGATGCCTTTGCTAGAGAATTTAATAGATTCTTCAGATTTGCAAACATACGACTTCGAACAAAGCGAAATCATTTCTGAACATCTGTGTTCAACCTTAAAAAGGCCTGGTTCTCTCTTATCATATGCTATGTGAGAGGCACAACAGTTTCGGGGAAAAAATATACCGGGTTTCGAAACTAATTGGCAATTCTCGTAAATTTCTTTCCTATATGAATTTAAATACTCTTTTTTAATAATTTGTTCAAAGTTGTTACCTGAAATGCCCATATACAACGAATCCGTATCCATTTCACAAACTTCAAAATTTGAACGATCGCATAATTTATCTACGCAGTCATAATAAAAATTTAACATTTTCAATTTAGCAAGTTGTAGAATGTGATAGCCTAAATATACGGGTAGGTATAAATCAATTTTCTCTTTTGACATTTGTAACTCGAAAGTTTCATGATCTAACTCAGTGGCGTTTTGGAAAAGAGGTGATTTTATCTTCGAAAATACTTCCCGCTGCCCTTTAACGTATTTGATATTTTGAAATTTATCAACATCCATGATTAAACTACCATAGCCGGAATTACCAATTAGTTTCATCGTGTTTGCTATAACGTCTAATCCTGAGTTAGAATCCCCCTCTCTTCTTGCTTGGGTAACCTCATTGCAAAATGATGCAAAACATTTCAATTTTCGAAATTCTGTGACTTGGTAAATCCTACTAACTATTAAACCATGTTCTAAATACCACTTCAGTAGGGGAGTGGATAACAAAATTTTCTCTGCTTTCATGACTCCAACAAGCAGCCTCTTGGGTTTTGGAATTTTGAACTGAAAGTTTTCAAATGTTTTTCCTTTATTCAAATGATTATCTAGTTGTTGTTGTTTAACATAATTCTGCATGTGCTCACCAATAGATTCGAAGGGGATATCAACGTTACCGAATAACGGGCACATCTCACTGAAATATTGTTTGGGAGACAACTCTGGTTTAAATGACGCCATCCAAACATCGGGTACCTTTATATCGCATTCGATAAATCCGAATAGTCTATCATTCCTCACAGCTTCTAAAATTGATTCAACTGTCTGTTGTTTATAACGGGTTTCTTGAAAAAAATTTGGTTGTCGACTGTTAATAAATAAGTTTATATTTGGATCATTTTTCCTGTCGTTTTTGAATTCGCATTCATATTTCTCGATGACTGAGTAGCCTGACGACTTGAAAATTTGCGTAATTTTTTCTGTATTTTCACGTCTCGTCTTCATGCGTTCCGAATTAAGTTGTTGACAATCGTGACCGTGATAGTAACAACCGTGAAACTGATAAATGGTTTGTGAAACGGAGTCAAATCCGTCAACTTGAAACCCTAGAACTCTAGTTTCTTTTCCACTATTCAAATAGTGATCAATTTTACAATTTTGGGTTTTGGATACATAATCGAGCCAGTGAAATGCCATCATATAAAATTCATATTTTTCAGCTTTAAATTTAGTTTCCTCTCGTCGTCGAATGAATGCTCCAACGGGCATATCTTGGGATAGCGCCCATAGATATAGAGCGTTGCAGTCATATCCTACAACAGATTGACATGTTTTTAACTCATTTCTAATTTTTGTTTCACCAGCTTTCATATGCCTCTGGAAAATTATTGATGGACCGCCGACAATATTCCTTTTGACGGTGCGATATAAATCTTCATTTTTCTTGTTGAATAGTGGAAAAGACGCATTGGCAGTTCGCGCTGCTCTAAATAGTAGAATTCTAGCGATTCCGGGGACGGAGATGGTCTGTTTGAACACATCTACCCGCTTAGCTTTGTAAAAACTGTGCATTTTTGATAATGCTTCAACAAAGGGTTTTACATCTAAATTGTTGTAATAAATTAACCAATCTCTGAACGTACACATTCCATTATCAATCCAAATTTTTTGAAGTTGTTTATAAATTTCTAGTCCGTGTTCTTCTGAATCTTCTGACAAAATGTTTTTTCCCTTTAATTTAGAATAAAATGCATTATAATCGGGTAATTTCGGTTCATCCAATTTTGATTCGTCATCAAACCACTCATATGGGAAATATGATTTCTGCTGTGAACAGTGATAAGACTTTAAGAATTTATCGTAGCTTGTACCCGGTGCGACAAAATTATTTGCATCAATAAATTTAAAATTACTTGTTCCGATACTGGTGTATGCATTCTGCTTTTTAATTACATAACCTTCTTTGTCCAAATCTAAAGCATCGGCCAAACTCTTTTTTATTAAATTGAGGTCGTATTTGCTACTGTTATATCCCACGACAGGGAGTTGGGTTATATATCTGTCAAACTCACTCCTAAGTTTCTCCAACGATTCTACCATTCCATATTCAAGTTGTTCGTGGCGTTGAATTATACATGACAATTCGTTGCTGGGTACTGACCATTTATTGGCTGTATACGCAGACGCTGCGTTTTGAATTTCGTTCAAATATGAAATTTTCATCTCTATTAATTTTCTTAAGTTCGAATTAATGAAGCATTTTGGACTTGTGAATCCCGGCACATTGCTGCAGACAGATACGCTGATGGCTTCATGCTCAGCAGTCCACTTTTTATCGCCCTGTACAGGTTTCAACATAGCTTCATAATCATACACCGCAAAATATTCGAAATACGGGTCTTCAATTTTGATTCCAAACTCTTCCAATTTATCAAAGATTGTCTTGTCGTCCTTATAATATTTGCCAGGAAATTTTAGCAGCATGTGTCCCCCTTTGCAAGTAGCAACGTGCCTCTGATAATTATTAGTTCGCTTAAAAAGTTGTGAACAATTTGAGCAGCTGTATTTGTTACAAAATTGTTCTAGATTCAAAATCAGCATCAAATGGTTATCCCACGTGATCTGTCTCATCTAAGTGGAAAATATGCATATTAATTTCAAAATATTTTTCAAGTTCTGGTATTTCTTCTATTGTAACACCTGGAAAATCTCCAGTTATATTTTTCAAATCACGCCACTCTCTATAATATTGATGTACATTATCCTCTGATAATTTTTTATACGTGGCCAAACATCTAAAGAGACAAAGGTTGTCATTAAATGGTTGGCGAGTATTTTCATTAATTAGGAGTAGTTTGACAGATTTTTTTTTTACCAAATATGATGGTGCTTCAACGAGTTCGGTACATCCCAATGGGAAATCAGTGAGAGTCACCACATAACGAATATTGGTGATTCTCACCAATTTCCATTTACTGTCGGGTCGATCTTTTAAGGCCGACTCGACTACGTTTAAATCTCTTATTTTGTTCAAGACGCTTTCAAATTCTGCATAATTTCGAATCATGGGAGGATTTTGAAATATGTGCGTATTTCGGTAAGGAAAATAATATCTAATTTCGTCAGTTTCAATATTCTGTAGCAGCATGCCGAAAGCGAAATTTAGCCGAAAACTAACGTTTTGACGTGAAAAAATTTCCTGTACATGTTTTTCAATGTCCCCCTGTAAGTGACTGTCTCCCTCTACGGGGAAGTTGAAAACGCGTATCACATTACTTTCGGTGTTATGTGACTCTAGTATGCAGTACCTGTGACGATTGTATGCTAGATTAACACTAGGGGGCGCTTGACTCAGCCATGTCGGTTCTCCAGTATTGCTAGCGCCCCCTGTCATATGTTGGTCTAACCTATGGGCTCTTAAGTCTTTCAAGCTCTTAAACGATTCGCCACAGGTACTGCATTTAACACTACGAGGTCCTTGATTCTGTTTCAGAACGCAGGCCTGCAAGAAACAACAGCTCATATTAGACTCGGTGATATAACAATTAAGCAAGGGACTATTTGAATTATCTTTATTAATACAAATCTGCAGCATGATCAAATTTTTAAAAATCATATTTTACGTGCCTTTCTAATGATAACTGTACATGCATAATGAAACTAGTTAAACACATGTGCACTAAAAGTAACCCAAAAGAGATATGTAGCTATGATTTCGAACTTACCATATTATGTCGCTTCAATAGCCTTAACTCCTTAAATATACGACTACATCCTCCGCATTCGTAGGAGTTTCCACATGTCTGGAAATAGCGATGAAAATTGTTTATTAAAACTGCGTTGATATTTTATCTAGGAATTTCAGTATACATAATATATAATATGATAACTCACCTTGTAATGACTGTTCATTAGAGTTGCCGTTTCAAACTCCTCGTCACACTTGTCACATTTTCTCGTTCGAGTACAGCTGGATATGTGTTTATCGAGATAAAATTGTCTCAAAAATGTCTTTCCACACTTATCGCAGCTGTGTCTAACCTGTTTGGTTGCAACAGTCTGCTTGCTCGGACAAATGCGTTTGTGATAAACAAGTTCTTGTTGGCCCGAGCAAGCTTCACCACAAAGGTTACAAAAGAATTCTTTGGGTCGTCCACAACTAAGTTCATGTCGCGTTAAACTTGATTTAAGAGAAAATACTTTGCTGCATATTTTACAGTTAAATTTTCCCACACCGCACATCTCAGTATGCTGCAGCATGAACCTTCTTGCCTGAAAACCTCTACCACAACGTGTACACTGATGCATTTGCGCTGGTCCTGCGCATTTTCCCAGTCGCTGATGCTTCGATAAGTTATATCTTTCAGAAAAAAATTTCTGGCACCCATCACATTTGTACGCAATCCCCGCTCCACACACATATCTGTGTTGTACAAAAGCACTATGGCCTTGTACACGTTGACCACATCGCAAACATTCAAAAAATTTCATCTCGACAATTCAGACTGATTGATACATCAGACGTCAGGTTTTATATAGTAGCAGCCCGGATGCCACCTCAGGTCAGCAGTAGATCTACTGATGTAGCCCCTCCCCCCATCTCCCCGCCTCCCCGATCAACCCTAGTAATGACCCGGCTATTAAACACATTTTGGGCTAGGAGACAACATATACCGATTTTACAGTAAGAGTCAACCGTTACAACGTAGGTTTGTTTATAATTTTCACTATTTCGATTAATCCAACAGCTTGCTGCAGGTAAGATTCAGTTATGTATAAATTGAGCCTTAGTAATCTGCAGCATTAAACCAACATCAGCTCAATAGCCTATGTATGCAGGAATTAGACTTGATATCCCGTTCAGTCAAGCGGTCAGTGGTCATCCTAGCAAACAGACACGTTGAAACAATGATGTTTTAATGTTGTCACAGTGTAGCCACCGCTGTGCCAATGTCAGTCCAGCCTAAACAGCGCTGAGCCAGCATTGGTGAGACGCTGGCGGCACTGACAGACTCGAGGGTGCGGTAACAGCGTGTCTCTGTTAAGGGAGATAGTAAGCTGCAGCCTTTGTTAACACACCTGCTGCCAGCGCGCACGAGTGGCTGCGTTAGAGTGGATGGGGGGGGGCTTGCACATTTTAGTGCACATAATAAACGTGCCCCCCAACTTTGTCTCCGCGCCCGGCGCGTTTATTAGGGATAATACGGTAAGTCACATTTGACGTTCCATAGGCTACACGTATGTATGATAATCTCTACGTTTCAGGTGAGCGATTAATTCATTCCACTTTATCTAAGGTGAGCAGCGTCCATCATAAAATATACGAGCATGACGCGGGTGAAGAGTCAAAGTGAGATAAGTCACATTTAACGTTTCGGTGGTTAATGAGGCTACACGTGTGTATGATATTCTCTACGTTTCAGGTGAGCGATTAATTCATTCCACTTTATCTAAGGTGAACATCAGCGACCATTATAAAATATACGAGCCTAAAGACATTAAGGTGAGCGTCCGTTACAAAAATAAGTGTGTATAAAAACGATGTCGTTTCCGAATTATAGTCACACATCAATATGTCTCGATTACAAAAGCTTCACCAACAGCTCGCCGAGATCATGATTGTGGTGAGTCGAATGCTCAACGACGAGCATGAGATGATGGAGATGCTAGAGGTAAGTAGATCTAAACAACAATATTTAGTAATATAATTCATAGTTCTTATCATAACCATCATTTCCAATTCTCTATAATGTATAAATCGCTCAACGAACTCTTTTGATGTAACACATTAGCTCCTACTAACATTTTGGTCAAATGCTATGAAGGCTATATTCAAGTATTTAATCATTTTCATAGTTGAAGCAATGGTTTATTATATAGGTCATCATTATTAGTCTGAAAATAATATGTCTGTTTTATTATTTCCAGATCAGCACAGCAATCACTACAGAGGAAAACACGGCTGATAAACATTTCCACATCAGAGGAAAAGGTCCCTCCTGAGATATCACAGTTGTGGGATAACGAATTCTTCGAGTGGGAAGGTGAATGCTTATATTTTATAACAACATAAATTGTCGTATTTTATCCCTACATAAAATGTTATAATAAAGCTCCAAATGTAATGATATAGGAGCAATTATTAATATACTATAAGATAGTCTATAATTATTTGTCGATTGATAAGCTGCGGGAATGAGTAGAATAATATATCTGTCAGAATGGTCTGCTGACGCATAGATTCTCACAAATATATACTGTAGATGTGGTAATATTTGCGTAGTTTTAATTTTCGCGAGGAGGAGAAATTCACGAATTTGAATCCTGCAAAAATTATTATTATAATAGCGCTACTATCATCGAAATTTATCATTCTCGAATTCTAGACTTCATGACAAGTCCTAAAATCACACAAATCTAAACACAAAAATTTTAACACGCGAAAATTATCAGATCTACAGTATTTTGCGTGAATTAAGGATGTCGTCGAGATTCATCAAAATTCAATTATACTACTGGGGAGGTATTTTTTTATTATTTTAATTCTATTTGACTTATATCGTGGAAATTATTGTTTATATAGTTCCCGAAGAAGAAGAACAAAAAGAAGAAGAAGTAAAATAAAAGAAGAAGAGAAAGAAAAGAAGAAGAAGAATATTTAAAACGAATGCAAAAATATACACATTATATTATTATAATATTATATACATCGTGCTGCGCTAGAACAGGTAGATGCCTCTGCAAGCTAGGCAGCAAGGTGTTTTAAATATTTAATAAATTAATTTTTAACAGAAAAACTCTCTATTGTCTTTATTTTAATGTGTTGTGTTATTACTTTATACGGGTTTGTTTATAATTTTCACTATTTAGATTAAACTAATAATTTGCTGCAGTAAGATTCAGTTATTGAGTCATCATAATTCGCATGTTTGTGTAAACATAAAGCCTAATCTGAGATATGCAAATGCGGGGCAGTGAATCCTGTAGTGACGATGGAGCCGCTTAATCCGTTAACGTTGGGCCAGTGTGCGTTGAAAGCCAACCGCCGAGATTCATCATAATTCAGATTTATATTGGCCCTGGAATTTAGAGGGTTAACTTGAAAAATTGCCCTTGGATTTAGAAGGTTTATTTGAAAAATTGACCCTGGAATTTAGAGGGTCAACTTGAAAATTGATCCTTGGATTTAGAAGGTCTATTTGAAAAAATTGACCCTGGAATTTAAAGGGTTAACTTGAAAAATGTCCCGTGGATTTAGAAGGTTTATTTGAAAAAATTGCCCCTGGAATTTAGAGGGTTAACTTGAAAAATGTCCCGTGGATTTAGAAGGTTTATTTAAAAAAAAAAAAAAAAAAAAAAAAAAAAAAAAAAAAATTGACCCTGGAATTTAAAGGGTTAACTTGAAAATTGGCCTTTGGATTTAGAGGGTTTATTGAAAAAAAAAAGTTCTTGGGTTCAAAGGGTTGATTGGCTGCCATTTTGGATTACGGCGGCCATTGATTGGCGGCCATTGATTGGCGGCCATTTTGGATTGTGGCGGCCATTTTTTATTCCCATTCCTGAACACTAAACGTTTTCCACCGTCGATCCCATTGAACTTGCTCACCCTATACTACTTTCAAGGTCAATATGTAGGACAAAATCAAAGTCAAACAAAAAAATTACGCCTTTTAACGGTTTTAGCTTTATTTTTCAACAGAGCAAACGTTACAAAAGTGATAAAATATCACTTTTATAAAACTAAAAGAGTAGTTATTGAAAATAATAATTTAATAATGATCTAATTAAAATAAATCTAAAAAAAAATGACAAAAAGCACAAATAATTAATTAGGCCTCAGTCACCTCTTCTTAAATTGACCTATTGAGAATTTCAAAGACCAGACAACAATGACTAGAAATTTGGAAAATGAGCGATTTTGTCTACATACTAGTTGAAAAAAATGTTTACTCCATTATATAATTTAATTCTCTAATATAAAAACGCCCACCTTCCCAGATGTCTACATGCTTTGTGTATAATATAGTCAGGGCTGTAAGGGCAATAAATGGACTGTTTGGGGCGAATTGTTCCAAAGTTAGCAAATTTTGTCCAGATGTCGACAGAACCATACTTAATCGATTTAGGGTTGATGCCAAGTGAGGCATCGCCTTGCGCCACCGTAGAGGCTAAATCCAAAATGGCCGCCACTAGATATCATAACTATCAGAATTAAGCCATATAATAATTAAAATCTTAAATTACAAGAAATAAAACTTGCTACTGAGAAGCATTATTTATGATCCATATGCTTTTCATAAGTTTCGATTGATTTCTCTCCAAAATGTCACATTTTTATGTGAGTTATTGGCACAACGCCTAATTATCATGATCTGCTCATTCTATGTCAAATAACTGCACGTTTTTCAATCATTTCCGTACAAGTACAACAGTTATATGATCACAGGCCCACCAATAAGAAATAAACAGTATCAGCCATAAATAGTTAAGTTAATTATTGAACATTATTGATTCTGTACTTTGACGTCAAGAAAGTTAATACGACACATGACATTAGGAATGATACAATACGTACGTACATGTCACTGGAACCGCGCTATCATCCTAATTTATTGCAATTTTCCACACATTATTATCAAAATTTAATTTCTATGCCCTAGTAACAAATAACATTTCAGCAGATAGATACCCGAAATATCACATTTAATGTAATTGAATGTTATTAATAACATATTCGCCATACATAATAATAACACAAATTGGCAACTAATAGTTGAATTATATTTCAACGTAGCATGCATAAGTAGAAATATTTACCACTAAAATTATTTAGGTTTTTTTTTAAAAATTTGATAAAACTTACATATAACGTGTTTGCAAAATAATTAGTTTAAAAATAGATAGTTTATGTCATTCAGTCATTGCCAGTGGACCAGGCCGAGTGGGATCAGTGTACGTTGGTATCGTTTAGTTTTTGCTCTTGGCGCTGGGGATTTTGTTTTCTTTCTTAAATCTTGAATGATTCATTTACATTATGTCAAATAAATGCACGATTTTAGTAATTTTCAGACATATACATTAATTATATCAGGATGCCAATTTAAATAGAGATCCATGTTGCCAATATATAAAGCCTAATCTAAAGTATAGAATAGCCAACGGTGGAGGATGATATAAAATGAAAGTTTGCTTTTTGTTGAATAATCTGTCAATTCCCAAGCGATTTCATGAAATCTTGTCAACACTATTTTCCAGTCACGTATTCACGTATTTCTTATTTTGGACATGCATTTCCAAAATAAAGAAATAATAAATTCGGGAAATGTTGTTGAATATTTCAAAAGTGATATTGACCACTGAAGAAGTCATCACAGCCACTTTAAAAATTATCTCAGCCACTACAAAGTTGTTCTGATCACTTCTTTAGTGGACAAGATCATTTGGTTTGTGGCCAAGTTCACCCTCGTGGTGGCTGAGATGACCTTCAAAGTGGTTGTGATGGCTTATTTAGTGTCCAATATCACTTTTGTAGTGGCCGAGATCACTTTTTAGGGACTGACATAAGATTGTTAGTGGCCAAGATCACTTTTGTAGCGACTGAGATAACTTTTAAAGTGGCTGTGATCACTTCTTTAGTGCCCAAAAGCACTTTGTAGTGGCTTAGATAATTTTTTCAGTGGCTGACACCATTTGTTTGAGGCTGAGATAACCTTTAAAGTGGCTGTGATCACTTCTCCAGTGACCAAGATCACATATATAGTGGGTGAGATAACTTTTATAGCGGCTGTGATCACTTCGCCAGTGGCCAAGATCACGTTTGTAGTGGCCGAGATAAATTTTATTGCAGTTGTAATCACTTATTTAGTGGTCAAGATCACTTTTGTGGTGGTTTAGATATTTTTAAAGTGGCTGTCATGACTTCATCTTCACTACTTTGTAGTGGCTTAGATAACTTTTTCAGTGGCTGACACCAGTTTCTTAGTGGCTAAGATCACCTTTGTAGTGACTCAGACAACTTTTAAAGTGGCTGTGATCACTTCTTTAGTGGTCAAGATAACTTTTGTAGTGCTTTATGTATTTTTTAAAGTGGCTGTCATCACTTCTTCAGTGAACAAGATTACTTTGTAGTGGCTTAGATAACTTTTTCAGTGGCTGACACCATTTTGTTAGTGGTCAAAATCACCCTTGTAGTGGCTGAGATCATTTTTATGGTGGCTGTGATCACTTCTTCAGTGGCCAAGATCACTTTGTAGTGGCTTAGATAACTTTTCTAGCGGCTGACACCAGTTTGTTGGTGGCCAAGATCACATTTGTAGTGGCTCTGATAACTTTTTGATCACTTGTTCAGTGGCCAAGATCAGTTTTATTAAGTCTAAACGTAATAACAAACATTTATACCATAAAAAGTTAACATGAGCAAGATGAAGTCCTGCTGATATTTATTAAAAACGTAGTAGATTGTTCAAATGGAGAGATAAAATACAAACTTAGCGTTTTGTTGCACATTTCATTTTACCAGGAATAAATAGTATATATCCACGTTAAAGCCCTGGATAGTGACCTTCAACTTCAATAAAAAATGTTGATAGATTTTAAATTTGGATATTCATTGGGCAAAAAGGTGGGCACGGGCAATTTTTCCAAGCCGACAGAAAAGTGCTCAAATTTTAAGTCGAACCAAAAAAGTGTGTAATATGTTGAAATATCTCCTTATTTGTAGTCCATTTAGTCTGGTGGCAGAATACAAATTTATGGCCTAGGTGTGTTTTAAAGTACATACAACGTTTTTTTGTTGATTCTGGCAAAACAGAGTCTACTGAACCCAAAACCGCTTGATTCCACTTTGTCACCCTTGAGCATTTTTTGTTATGGACAAAATTCAAAATGGCCGCCAACGTAAACCGTGAAAATCGATTTTTGGCCAGACCTTTATCAAAAATAGACATAGGAAACTGATTTTGGTGTCTAAACATATGTTTTAGGGGCCTAGGAATACGATGGAAGACACAAATATGATATTCTTTCACTTTTTGTATTGATTTAGTTAGATTTTCGTTTTAAGACAGTGTTTTTTGCTGTGAACTTTCATTTATTGATATAAATTATACTTTCGGCTGTGTGTTGTGTTTTGGCCTTGTAATGATGATTTATATACGTTTGCAAGGGGTGAAATGAAATGAATCGGGCTTTAGGCCACCTTTGTGCACAAATAGGCTAAACTGGGCCAGGAGAACCTCCTGAGGATGGTGAGATGATTGAGATGACACTGTCCTCCAGACACAGGATTCGAAATTCGAGCCCTGGCGGGCTGAGGCCGAGCACGCTACCTCTCGGTCACGGAGCCTCCCCACAATACTAACTTTCACACGTGGATGGGGAAGAAACATTTTTGTTTCTTTAAAACCGCCGAGACCGGGAACCGAGCCCCGAACTCTTGGGCAGCGGTGCTAACCACTACACTAGGACCCCCGCCCTTGCAAGGGGTGAGAGATGCCTTCCTAACCTAATCTTAATTCCTCTTGCCTTCTGAAAAATATACAAACTGTAGTGATAGCACGAATAAACCACCAATAATTGTTAGTTCTGTCAGACTCAAATTCATTGTAGAATCCATTAAGCGTAGAGGTGGTGGGTTGCACATTGATGTGGAGTCCATCTTGTGTTTATCAAAACCACTGCACGTACATAAAAATGGTACAGCAACGTATAAATCTAAAATCCACATTAAACGTTGTTTGCAAAAGCAGCCACAGTCAACAGAAAAAGCAGTTGTCAATATGTCATGTCGATCAGACTTTACACCTTTCAAGTTCAAGGACGAGTGTCTCATATGTGGAGACACATGTTTGACCGAGGCCGATCCCAAGAACAGGAAATGCTGGCGTCATGTGGTACGATGTGCAACTACTGATAGAGAACCAAACCTGGATGCATTTAAGAAAGCCATGCTGGATGTGTGTGATGTACGTGACGATGAGTGGGTCATCAATTGCGTATCAGAGTGGAAGGTGCAGTTAGCGACTTGTACGCAGCCGACGGGCAATGTCACAAAGAGTGTATGTCATTATTCCGCGCCCCTGGAAACCCTCAAATATTCTGGTTCAGTGAAAGTTTAAAAAGCTGAAGATGAAGCTTTTACCCGTGTTGTGAGCTATCTAACCGAAGACCGTTCATGCATTTGGAGCTCTGTGGAACTACACGCACAGTATACACTATACCAAGGAAAGTATTTGACACGTCGCACTCTGCTGAACAAGTTATCAGAACACTTTGGTCCAGCCCTCCTGGTCTTGCCAGACACAGGTATTGTGACATTCAGAAGTAAGGCCTCTAAGGTTCTGAAGCTAGCTTCAAATGAAGAGGATGATCATGACACAGCTATATCGAAGGTGGCCAAACTCAGTGTGGTAGAAAGCAATACATTAAAACAAGATAAGTGTAAATGCAAAACAAGAGCAACCATCAAAAACTCGATAGACGACGTTAGTCCGACCTTACAGCACTTGATGTCTTTGGTATTAAATAAATAAGAATACCCACAGCAATGATAGGAAATGTCATCACCTGTATGGTTACTAACACATTCACATCTCAGCAGATTGCCTTAGGTATCACAGTGAGACAAAAATCAGTGATTGAATGTTCACATACATTTGGAGTCACATCTTCACATGACGAAATATTAAGATTCAAGGCCTCTGCAGCCTATGGTGCAGATTGAAATCAGGAACTCATGGGTATATGTCCCAGTAGTGAAGGCCTAGTGCGTTGCTGATAACTTGATGCAAACATATCGTCACAGAATGGGCTACAGTCCACTCATGCATTGGCAATCCTTCTGACAAAGCCACATAAAGAGCAGAATGACGAGACAACATACATAAGACGAATTGAGAAAGAAGAAATATCCTAAGAAGTATTGTCCGATATACCAGTGCAGCGATACAGAGGACCATCAAAACCAGAAATGCCATACAGTGTTTCAACTAAATCTGCACTGTCGCTGAGGGTACTGGCAAGACAAATTATGTCAGCATCTAGGGCCACAGAAATTGATAACCGAGGTAGGAACACCTGAGTATCATGGCCACAACACAAAAAACTCACGTGAGCAGGGTCACACAGTACGTCCTGCAACCAAGGCAATATATATCTCCCTCTAGTAGATATGACTCCAGCGGAGCCAGACACAATGTTGATGACCATGGTCGAATTACAGCGTCTCACTAACCTGACCGAGCAAGTGTAGGCCTACACGATCTTTACCAACGACCAGCAGCTATATCGTATTGTTGTCAATGTCACATGGACATATCAAGCCCAGTTCCAGAACTTTATTCCCAGACTAGGCGGCATGCATACCCTGATGAATTTTGCAGGAGCTGTAGGAGTGTTGATGTCAGACACAGGATTAGAGACTATTCTTCAGGCGGCATTTGGTGGTGTATCAACCATATTATCTGGTAAAAAGTTCCCTCAGTACATTAGAGCACTACGTCATCTCACTGAAGAACTCCTGCGTGAAGTCATTTTCAAGATGGAGTCGTTTGATGGTTTAATGGCTGGAACACAAGACAAAGACGAGTCTCACAGCAATCTATGGGTAGAGAACCTCATCAAGTCGGTGATGACCATGATGATGTTCGTCAGGGCAGAGAGGGAAGCTGACTCGCCACTCCACCTCTGGTCTGTAAAGGAGATAATGCCCTAATTTTTCGCAGCTGGACATTTTAATTATGCTAGAACAACCACATGTATGTAGTCAATACTATTATATTATGTCGCAGCTAATGAATAATAATATATTGATGATGAGTAAAATACAAAAAAACATGTTATCGTATACATTATGTCGTATCAATGTATATAACTTGTTCATGTTCATATCTGCATAATTTTTTATAAATGTATGTTCAATGTACTGCTTGTTCACCTGTGATCCATGGATAAATTGCCCAGTCCAGTACTCCCAAGACTTCCTACAAGGTCAGCACGTGATGCGACATCAGCCTGGCCAATGGAACGCAATATGGTCAGACATGTAGCCTACATTGAATCTACTTGTATGAGGTATGGCCATAGTCCAGTTGGTATCATTGGCATCACCTTAAAACCTTCAACACTAAGTCTTTACCTTTGCAGCCAAATTGTGAGGGGTGTTTCAGAGATGAAAGATGAGAGTCGTAAATTTCAGTGACTGTACACAAGGAGAATATGTCAGCACGAAATCAATCAGATGCTGCTGATAGAGAAACACTGAGAGAGGCGTACAGCCTGCATCGAACCATTCAATCCAGATGACCACCCGAATCACCTGGTCAGTTGTGTATGCGCTGGAAGTTGATCCACCAATAGGCCTATTTGAATTCACACATGGTTGGACAAAGGATTAAGTATCAAGGGCATTGATACCATGTCATCTACCCCAAGATGTCAAGCCAGCCTCAGATGATGTACTGATAATGATCAGGTGTGCAACGACAAGATGCAGTTGTTCCACAGCAAGACTCTCATGTTCAGTGTTTTGTGGCTATCATGGTGCAGAAGATTGTTGTAATGAGCAAACAAAATCGTCTACCCTGCCCGATGAGGAAGAAGACGAATGAACTGATGTTTTGGGGGCACATTATTCTCTGTCTAGTTTGAGTGATTCTGAATAAAAGAGCTCGCTCATACAGGTATCATATATATATCAATACTTTTGCTTTATCAGATCACATGCTATTCTTGTTGATGTATCTCCTACTAAACGCTTGTCTCATTAAAAGTAGCCTACTGGAATATGTTATACCTCTCAAACGTATAAAAACGTATTACTTGACTCTTAAAAACGTATAAAAACGTTAAACATCATCATTACAAGACAAAGACACAAAACACAGTTCAAAGCATAATTTATATCAAAACATGAAATTTCACAACAATAAAACACTGTTCATAAAATAAAAAGCTGACGCAACAACACAAAGAATGAAAATAAACTCTAGTTATGTCTTGCATCGTATTCACAGGTCCCTGAAACATACGTTTAGACACCAAAATCAGTTTCCTATGTCGATTTTTGATAAAGTTATAGCCGAAAAACGATTTTTACGCTTTCCATTGGCGGCCATTTTGAATTTTGCTAATTAAAAAAAATGCTCAAGGGTGACAAAGTGGCATCAAGCGGTTTTGGGTTCTGTAGGCTCGGTTCTACCAGAATCACTAAAAAACGTTGTATGTACTCTGAGACACACCTACACCAGCTTCCACCAGACTAATTTATTTAGAGCCAACAATAATTCTAGAACATGTTTGAATCAAAACTAAACATTTATCACATACAAAATCAGCTGAGAGAAAAGTATTTTGATTTTGAAAAGTATTTTGAAAAAGTATGAAAAATAGATGAAATTAATACCGACATAAAACTCTCTAGTGCATTTGGCAATTATCGGACACAAAATATATTACATCCATGTTAATGTAACTTTCTATTGATATCAAATATATTGATATATCTCAACATTTGACTACTCATTTGGTACAAATGTGACATATGGTCAATTTTCCCGAGCTTGAAGAAAAACGCGACAATTGTTACTACTATACATCTAACCAAAAAAATATTTTCACATAATTCCTTATTTTCATTCCAAATGGGTTTATGTCAAGTCAACAATAGTTCTAGAACATGTTTAAATTAAAAATAAACATTTATACCATACAAAAATCAGCTAAGAGAAAATATTTTGACTACATACAGATTAAGTATGAAAAATAGATAAAATTAGGGGGTTAAACTACCAACTGAAAGCTCTTTGGCGCATTTGTCCATGATCTGACACACAATATGGGACATCCATGTAGACGCATGTGTCAATAGCATTGATAATATTATAATAATATAGTATTGATATTAATTATATTGATATAGCTCCAAATTTGACTACTCAGTAGGCAAAAGGCTGTAATACGCTCGATTTCTCGAAATCGGACCAAAATCGCAAATAGGTCATGTACATTTTTGGCCATATTTCAGTAAAGCAGCGGCAGTTACATGATCAACAGGTTGATTCTGGCCCCTGAGTAGCCCAGCTAAGTAAAAATAATAGTGGCTTAAATTCCCCTTCCGGGTGACACCTTACCCCAGCCACGTTTGGTCTAGTATGAAACCTAATTATTTTAAAGCATTTTGTTTTCCAAAATTGTCTTTTTTGTTCAACAATTGTGAAGAGATCAAATTATTTAAATAAAATAACATCAGGAGTAGCTGAATTGGCAATTACTATAACACATAGCGATATATCACGTGGTCAGAGCCCTTTGTTTATCCTTAGTAAGGCATACCTCAAATCTGGATGGCGGCCATCTTGGATTTGGCTTATACACCGGCGCTGAGCGATTCCCGTTTTGGCATCCATCGCAAATCGAAAGAGTATAATCTGTTCTATGTATGTGCCAAATTTTGTAGCTTTGAAAGATTTTGTTCCAAAATATCCCTAACAGCCCCGACTAATATGTTTTTTTAACCTTGAGGGCCCCACGGTAAATTAGTTTTTAAAGGCCTACTGTTAGTTTTTTATAAACGAAACCCTTCATGATTAAACAAGAGCTGTGACAACTACTGTGGTGATTAAAAACTTCATTCATATGTAACGGTTGTTAGATATTTGATTAACCCTTGCGTCGACCATCCCGCATACGTTTTAAACAAGTTTTAATAAAAAAAGCCTTAATAATATAAAAAAAATTCAACAATGCACTTATGGAGGTGTCTAGTTGTCATAAATAGAACTGTATATCAGCTTCAAGTGATCGGAAAATAGAAACTAAGCTAATTCAGCTGTACAAAAAGTTGAATTAGCGATGGGGTTAGGATTGCAAATAGTTAACAGTTTCACGGTCCAAACGCATTATTTCTGATGTGATGATGTCTGTCGTGACTGATAGGTAAATGATGAAGGTAAATGAATACGGTAGTTTTGTTTAAATACATAATAATGAGAATGATCTCATGATGTGCTCTTTATTCGTATAACAATCGTGTATATTCCTCCCATAATATTTTACAAAAATATATTTCTATCTGGGATTTAAATAATTTAATACTTGTTGGGATAACTCATAGTCTCGAGAAAAAAGGGCAAGAGAAAAACTACGGGGAAATATTAAAATAACATAGGACACTTAAAAAGTGGGATAGAAAATATTTTAAAAGTACAAACCGAATTTTATGCAAACAAGTATATTATTTAAAATATTATATAGGATGTTGCTGTTTATCTTACGTTTTTTAAACTTGTATTAGGCTATGCATTACCTACATTTAGTACAAGAAGTCCACTCGATTTATGGCGATAACATATATTATCAATGTGATTACATCATAAATAGGCACAATTGAACCTATGTTTGTTGACTTGTTTGTTGGAATTACTCAGATTATCACAGCGCGGTAAATCCACAGATGGGCATGCACGTAGGTTTATCATAAAACAACCTCCAATTTTATTTGTTAGGCCATTGGCCTGTACAAAACTATACAGACCAGTAATACAATATAAAGTGTACATAATAATGCTAGATATTTACAACAACTGTTCCACTTATATAAGCATTTCTTTGTTTCAAAGCATAATATATAAAAAAAGACTTAATTGGTGTATCATCAACGGTTCATTGCGTTCCATAACCATTTTAAATAAGGCATAGTTTGGAGATACATTACCTGGAACACATACATATTTCTGGCGTAGGTCATAATATACAGGACAATGTAATAAAAATTGTATTTCATCTTCTTCATGTTAATTGCATAAGGGACATACAGACTGTGCATTGATTATAAATCTGGATCTATGAATTAAAATACTGCTTACTCCCATTCTAAAAAAAAGTTAGTGTTTTCCTATTAATTAGTACTGCGATTAAAAACATTCAAGTATGGCTCTTTATATCAGATTCTTTTAAACATTCTTTATGTTATGCCTTGTCACTTCCATACAATATATTCAACGATTTAGTATTATTAACAGTTATCATTCTTTCTCTACGTTTATGAAGAAAACATTTTTATTAACAACATGCTGTGATTCCCATATATGTGAAAATTATAGCGATAAAATACGTCTTTAATTTTCCAATCCCAATTATCTGGAAAATCATCGTTTCACGTAGTATGCACGTTTGTAGAAGTAATGTAATGATCAGCTCTTTTATTTCATCACACAGGTGGCAATTCATCTCGTAGATTGAGTGAGATAAAACATAGATGGAAGAAATATGGCCTAGATGAGGTTTACAAATTAACATTTCCTCTCATTGCCAAGCTCCTATTTAAAAATAGTATTTTACCTTTGTGTTTGTGAAACTAATTATATCAACTGATTAACATCATGTCTATGATTTTGATAATGCTCATTGCCGAGAAATGTAAAAGGAAGTACTATATATTGGCATTATGTATGCTCAATATGCCGGTAAAAAATCCAGTGGTATAATATCTCATAACATAAATTGATCCATGGCTCTTTAAGTATTTCCAAGATGGTAATTAGTGTACCATGACACACTGGGATAGTCTCTGGACAACCATGTTTCCTGGGACCAACTCATTCTCCTTAAAAAAAATTATTACCTGTAGAGTGACTTCACAATATAGGCATATTGTAAATGGTCTATAACAGAAGGGCATGGATCCATCACAACAAAACACCACACATGAGGAAGGAGAACTATATTATCACAACAAATTTCATAACGCAAGTGGCATAATAATACGCTTGCTGATCAGATAAATCAGCATATACTGTGACAATAAGCATGAGCTTATTATTTATTCTTTCTAAAAATGGTGACCGTCAATTTTGCCTTTTCAAAAGATTAAAAGTAAAATCAGAATATTTCAGGCTCAAATGATTAAAATTAATCTTGGCTACATTTTTTTTTAGTTCACCCACAACTTTAATTTTTATTAATTAAAAAAACAACGGCGGCCTTCGTGTGTGCGTGAAATATTCGTCAAATTATCTAGAAGACACAACAAATAAATTAATTTCAAAATTATCTAAAAAAGATAAATCACACATATTATCTAGGTGATAAACCAAGATTATTTTTATTCAATGAAAAAGCGGCGGTCATCTTGGTTTTGCATTTTGTAAAAAATGCTCAGGGTTTACAATCTGGCACTCAACGGATTTGGAATCGCCGAAGTCGAATTATATAAAAACCGTCATAAAACTTTATATATATCTAAGAACAAGGTCAAGTGCCTACTTAGACCTGGAAAAGAGCTATGTCATGACGTAGACCTGTTCCAGGGCTAGTGCCTACTAGCTTGGACTTAAAGAAGAATTTGTAAATGAAATGAATAAAATTAATAAAAAAGGTCAAATGTGCAATTCCCAAAGTTTGAAAATAATAACTTTGGTGAATAAAAACGGCGATCGGAATGATATAATAAAGTGTAGACCCATTACACTATTAAATACTGCTTATTTAGTTTATAAATATTTGCGAATAGAATTAAACCTATGTTGAAAAACATAATACATTCGGATCAGAAATCGTATTTTAAAGACAGGCAGATCAGTGAGAATGTAAGACTTGCACATCGTATTACTTTTTACTATGACAATTATTAAATTAACGGGAGCATTTCTAAAGGCCTTTGATCGTGTCAGTCATGAATGGGTTAAAATGATAATATCGAAGAGGGTTTAGTAAATAACTTCAAAACATGATAAATATACTATGTACATGTGCTAGAATTACTATTTTTACTAATAGGTTTTCAGTGAAACAATAAATATTGAAATGGGAGTAAGACAGAGCTCTCCGCTCCCCGTATCTACATATTTTACAATGTGAAACATTAGCAAGCAAAGTGAGAGAAGACGGAAAGTGATTACAGCTTGTGATAAAAATAGAATGAAAATTCGTAAGTAAAAAAGCACTGTTTGCAGATGATACGAAATGTTATATTATTGACCTAAAATCAATTGATATATGGCTTCAACATTTACACACTTACCAGCGTGCATCAGGAGCAGTAATTAATTTAAAAAATCATACGGCCTCTTAATTGGTATCTTAAAAGGTCATGCAAATTTATGTGACAAAATAGAGTGGATTGATGGAAGAAAAGCAGCTCATGGGGTAAATTATGGCATAATAATTGAATAAACTTTTTTTTTTATAAAAAAAATGATAAACTTCAATATATTCTATCTCTATGGAAAAAACATTTTTTTAACATTATGAAAAATCGTATATACTAGTAGAATATGTTGTTTTTAGTACACTTCTATACGCTTTTATCGTTTTGCATGTAACTGAATATGTAATCAGTAATGTATGTAAGAGGATTTTTATAAATCATACTTACAGACGTGGAAAGATTTACCACATAAAAATTCCCAGCTATCAGCATAAACACAATTTCAAACTATTTCTAGCCTGTCGCACAGATTGAAGCTCAACGTTTACGTTGATCTGAAAACGTAGAATATCATTTAGAAAATAGTTTATTTATCAAGCGAATAGTGAATATTGTTTTACGTCACTTTCTGCAAAATCATGGCAATATCGCGATAGAAGGAAGCTCAAAGCCGTTTTATCAAAAATACAAATAAAATGTGGGTGGATGTGAATGTGTGTAAAGAAAATCATTTAGTTAATCTTATTTAAAGCTTGGTATCAAAATCTTATAGCAAAGACTTTCGAGAAACCTATTATAATTGTCAAATAAAATTGGATATTGTATACAGAAAAGAACCCTTCATGCTTTTGTCTCAGAAAGCAATGGAGTTTCATAGAAAATGTATAAATATTTGTGTGATGACTGAAAACAGATTTAAAAAAATTAATAAGTCTGACGGGTTATGTGAATTATGTGAATGAGATTTAATGCATGAATCATGTGATAGTGAGACTATTGATGAGTTTGGAAAATGTATCGTTGATCTGATAAATGTAAATAATAATAATATTAAATATAAATGTGTTGAAAATGATGTAATATTACGATGTCCGAGTGAAAATTTAAATATGAAAGAGAAACAAATTGTAAATTGTTTTATTTTAAATGCCACATGGATTGTTTTAAAATGATTAAATAAGCAAACAACACACAAAACAATGGTTAGATGCTTTATTAAAAAATTAAAAACAAATACTGGCAGGAATATAAAAATACAAACCATAGCTACAATTTATCACTGTACATTTTTTTACATATATAAATGTTTGTATATAACCTTAAATATGTATACTATGTATGTGAACATAACTGTTTTGAAATAATAACAAAATTGTAACATAATTGTTTAAAAAAAAAAAAAAAAAAAATAGATCACCAGGTGATGATGATATTTTACCTCAACATTTTCAAGTATTATGCAACCAAATGCTAGAAAATCAATGTCCTTGTGGTTTTATCACATACATAGAGTTCATGTGAATCACTATCATGATGATATTGTGGCGAAACGATTCGTGTTACTTATATTTCGCTGAGTGTCAGTTTTGTTCTAAGATAACAGCTAGCATCCCTAACCCTAACCGGGAGCACCAACGCGAAAGAAACATTTAGCAATATTAAGTTTGCTGCTTGCTGCCATTTCATTTTTATCGTCTAATTTCAGGCAGGACTGCTGACACTGTTTTATTTTGCCATCGTGTCACGACATGGACATCAATATTCTCTCAGCTATTGCCTTACCGGGAGAGTTTTGCAAACTTTCCGAAGGAGAGCAGTCAGTCGCGAGAAATGCCCGTTAGTAATCGGGCGACAACAGGACATAGCTTCGCAACCTACAGTTAACGTTTTCCACACCATTACCATTATATAGCCTGTCGCCAAATGACACATCTGGGTGGAGCCTTGCAAATGGCCATACGCAAACTATTATGCGCATTATTGATGCATGAGATGTCTAGAATGATATGATTATCTTTGAGCATTTGGAATTATCACTGAAAATTCGAAACGGCCGCCGCCAACTAAAAAAATATATATACGAAGATACTGGTCATTTTAGGGTTTGAGGTGGAAAGTGGGATATAAATAGCCATAACATCGCCCTCCTAAAGTCGCTTTGAATCCTATAATGTCGCGCTTACCCTGCTTAAGTGGCCGCCAGGACGAGGGCCCTGGTGTAGGGGTTAAAGCTGTCTGCTTGGAAAGTCGAAGATCGCGGGTTCGAACCCCACTCTAGCCTTCAAGTTTCAAAGTAAAAAAGAATTTTTTTGCTCTGTCGTAAAGATTCAATATTGTGGGGAGCCTCCGTGAACGAGAGGTAGCGTGCTCGGCTTCAGACCACCAGGGCTCCAATTTCGAATTATGTGTCTGGAGGGCAGTGTCATCTCATTCATCTCACTATCCTCAGGAGGTTTTCCTGGCCTAGTTTTGCCAATATGTGCACAAAGGTGGCCTAAAACCCTATCCATTCATTTCATAGGTGGCCGCTAGCTATATTTTGAAAACAAATGAACTAATTATCCGATATTCAAGTGTGACATTTCATAGGTGGCCGCTAGCTGTATTTTGAAAACAAATGAGCTAATTATCCGATATTCAAGTGTGATATATCATTTGTGTCAAGTTTTGGGGCATGGAACCCATTTCTAGATCCCAAATTCCAATGATAAACTTATGTGACCTTCAAGCACCACAGGAATGTCAAAACATGAGCACCAGCGGTTATAGAGAAATAAAAAAAATACTAGTGATCCATTAGTTACATGTGATAAGTCCCGTTTATTCCTGGTAGCATACTAGGCAACAATGACCTTAAAAACTCTATTCTATGACCTTCAACCTCAATAATTTTATGAAGGGCAGAAGTGAGTACCAGCGGCCATAGGGAATTTACTTACAGTTTTGCTAAATCGTCTGCTGCTTGTTTGTTTGTTTGTTTGTTTGTTTGTTTGTTTGTTTGTTTGTTTGTTTGTTTGAAAACAAGACAGCCAGTCAAACCTCGGACGGACAAACAATTGAACAAACAAACAGCTAATACGACGAAAAACATAACCTCCTTTGGCGCTGGTACAACAATGTAACAATACTGAGCCGCGTATTGTTAACCAACGACTGCAAGAAGTCAGCGATTACGTACACAATCATGTGACAAGACCCAGCAAGGAAAACAAGATCACTAAACAGTAAACTGACTGGTAATTGAATCCAGGCAACCATGGGTCAAGGGGGCTCAGCTGCTCACCATAGCTGACTTACCGGCGCCTGACTACTAAAAAACAGAAAATATGATTTTACCCTCCCTGGGTGTACGACGTGCTGCACAGACCAAGCTAACAAACACGACACGTTCACTCAATGTTGTGTTATTGTTAGACCAGCGTCGTAGACGGTGAGCCAACAATAAAACAATATTGATCGAACGTGTCGTACTTGTTGGGATAAGCCGTTTGAGTTTTGTTACATAATTTCTGCACCACGATTATGGCATTCAATACGGAACCACCAACATCCCTGATCGCCGCGAAACATGAACATGACACGTCGCATAATGTCCGGCCAAAAAAAGAGCACATGGTCATTTTGAAAGGGAAAACACGTGATAAATAAAGCTACATTTATGCTTATATCGCTACGTGACCTGAATATCATCTGCGTAGACTCTTTCAGTCCGGGTACCGCCTATAGCTGTCATATTCTGAGGTCTAAAGTCGGTCCACACACTGAAAGAGTTAACTATTTATAAGGACCGTAGACCCATGACATTTCAAATGTATTCAAATGAAGCAGAAAGAGCTAACTAAGACATTTATGGTGATTTCAAATTGACCAAAACCCTTTGCTCTCTTGGTTTATATAATAGTATTTAAGCGTTTTAACCCTTTAACCGCCGAATTATTCAATTGGAATTTTCACCGACTTGAAGTTGTGTCTCGCTGACGCGATCCCCAACTTCAAGTGAGTGAAAATTATTCAGATTTAACAAAATGGAGGTCAACTCTTTTCAAATCGTGCTGATTGATGTCACATTATGGCTTCAACATGCTCAAAATGCGGTACTGAATGTGGTAATAATTTATTCGGCGCCGGCGGTTGAAAGCTTAAGGGTTAGCGCGCAGAACGCCATGTTATTCTCAAGGCTCACCTCTGAGATCTAAAAGGTTGTAACTAGGCCTACATATTTGCAAATAAAGCAGTTATATACTGCCTTCCGATTTTGCATTACATAATTGCGTGTGTTGAAGTACACAGCTTTTTCTGTAGATTTAAAACGTACCACTTTTAGCATGGAATGATCAGAACAATTATCATGATGAAAATACATGTTTCAGTAACTTGCTATCAGAGTGATCATAAATGAAAATCAGTGACTAAATGTATATCATAGCTTACGTGAATTGTGAAAAGTAAATTGAGAAAATTGTGCTCTGAGAAAACAAGCCTCGACATTTTCTAAAATCATATGGCAGATTAATATTATTATTTTGTTATAATAATACAGTCATTGACCGCTCACTGAAAATAATCAGCAGAATTATCCCAAACCCGTGATACAAATAATGATGATAGTAATCATATCCTGCTATCTAATTATTATCTCGCTCATATACCTGTATACACAGGCGTTACGTAATCATGATTATTCCATCAATTATCATTCCTATATCGCCTCCTACACACTAGATTCATTCGGATCCTCATTAATATGATACAGTGGGTGCTGTCAGAGATCATAACTCCATTATCATCGCGTCTGGAATGAATCAGAAGCTCAGCCGAGTGACTGCAAATAGATGTCGTCAAAAAGCACATTAATTTCTCTTCTATGCTGATTCATGAGTATCAGGTTCGTCATTCGCCATGACGTTATCATGGTGTAATAATTAATGAGCAAGCTAAAACATTCAAATAAAATGGTAGTGATCTTCTAACATAGTATAATGTTATAGTGTTTTGCACGAAAGTGGTATTTTTCCGTAGCATATGCTGCAAAATTACCACAGTCGTGCAATAAACATTGTGCGCCCGGTTCCAGATAAATAAAACCATTGGCTTAATGTTCATCTATTACATACGCCACCATATGACGAATGTCCTATAGCAGAATATATGTAGGGAGAAAAGTATTTCGGAATTATTTCCAAACTGCTGGTATTATTGTTTGACTATTTGTATCTGATGATAACAACATTGGTTAACCGCTAATTTTATCAATTTTGCAGGGTTTTTTATTGACAAAATATTGGGAATTGAAAAATGGGCAAGCCAATACTAATTAAATAAAGTGATGGGATTTTTTGTTACACACAGATAACCGCCCCAGCATGAATGTTTACACTTTGGTATACGGGGCTACAAATGATTTTTTTCCATTTAACTGGATGTTTATTGGATATTTGTTTGCCATATTTTAAATATATTTTTACCCGTGGCAACACCCCAAGCCTGAAAATCAAACACAATTAAATTCTTTAAATAGCTATGTTCTAATTTCAAAGTTAAAAAAACTTTTTTATTAAAAAAACAATTGATGGACATTTTGGTCTTAATGCTAATTAACAAAACTGTCATATTTTATTTTTAGAATATCCCAAGAGTATTGTATCGAAGTTTAATACAGATCGTCCATGCATGCCGAGCGTCATATGTTACTATTTTAGAAAAAAAAATTACAACATGCCCCGCCATAATCATAATGATAAACAGTGGGTGTAAAATATATGTTATGATAATAGGATAATGAAAATATCCATGGATAATGTACCCCAGATATGCGCCTAGAAATAACGAAATTTCAATTGGAGCACCATGTAAGCGTTCATTACACTGTTCCATATATGGAACGCTATGCACAGAAGATGACACTGTTTTTTTCACATAATAATGCAGCAACCTTACATTATAATTCCATAGCCTGACATTAAAATGGTATAACCTAATGTTAAAAAGCTTAAAGTGACATATCCTGACATTATTATGGCATCTCCGGCGATTTTATTTTATATAGAAATGTAAAATTGCCATATCCTGATATATAACACAAAATGTCATATCTTGCCATTAAACGGCATATTGTGATGTTAAACTATCATATCCTACCATTGAAATGCCTTATTTCTAGCCATCTAGCGACCATAAGGTATTAACGGTGGTCCCCTGACTTTACTACTTTGTTAAAATGTATTATGTACATTTTTTTATTTCTATATGTCAAATAAATTACTTATCCTGACATTAATATAATATCATGACAATATATCATCACAATGTAACGTTAGACGATCATAAAATGGCATTATAATTCCATATCATATGTCATAATAGTTTACTACAAATACTTTTTATCAGTCAAATTTTGCTTAGATATTACATTTTTGCTCACTTGGTATTTCAGTATATTTAAAAATACGTCTAATTTATGTCCTGAGGATGGGAGAGACAGTTAAAGAAGACGTCACTGTGAAACAATCGTGTTGATTTATAGATGGTCTTTGCAGCAGGTAATCAATGACAGTGCACTTAGAACTGACTACACATATATACGTGATATATAGCTAGTCTAAATATGATGAAGGTGATTAACCATTTGGGTGATGATGCCGGTCATACACGGCTGGGCATTGAACCATCAACCTTTCACTTCATATCCTGTATAGTACATACACATGACAGATCTAAACTAGAAAATAATACTAATAATAAAGACAAAACTTAACTATAGTAAAACTTAACTATAGTAATCATTCAGAAACAAATACTTCAATTTAACTCAATTGACCAATGAATGAACATACCTACAAACCATGCATATAAATGCGGTTGTTGTGTATATGATAGCACAAAGTCAGATGGGAATATAACATAATTTCACGTTATTATAACTCAATTAATGTAGATCTGATAATATTCGCGAGGTTTTAATTTTCCCTGATTCAAGAATTACGCGAAAATTATTATTATAATAGCGCTACTAAATTAATACTATATAAAAAGTCAACAGCCAGTGCAGGGTATAGGTTGATGGCCAGATGACGATATTAGGGTTTAGGCGGACAACAAAATGTCCAGGAGGATTAACTGTGTCTCTCGATGCGTATGAACCAGAAGAAGCACGGTTACCATAAACTACCGTCTAAGACACCATGTTCAAGCGGCAATTTTTGTCCATGAAATAAATCTGTTAGATCTAGATTGATAAGATGAACGTTACATCATGTGAGTGAGAAGTGTTCAATTGAAAGTGTGTGATGTGCAAGTCATATTATCATGATTATGTCCGATATATATGCGGATGCAACCAAATGTTAACATAGCTATACGTTTTAAACACCTACATTCGTTTTTATTTTGTCTTCACAACTTTTCAACGAAAACAGCTATGGCTTGTGAAAAATGTGTTCAATGAATTGAAAAATTGAGGTAAATAGAATAAATTGAGGTAAATAGGATAAACTTTTGCTATGTTTTCTCACTTAACATTGTGAAGTTAAGCGTCAAGTTAAGAGGGTTAGGTTTTTATTAAATAACGTGAGGCTTGAAGGATTATAAAAAAAAAAATTAATGTCATCTCTTTATTCGCCATGCACAACTATAATCAATTTTCTTTCGTCTTATTCGCAGAACAGTCATCACGTTTATTTGGAATGAAAGGAGTGTTTAAACACAAAGATTTGCTGTTTGGTGCCAAATTAAACAGATAATGAGTATTTGTCGCCCACTTGCAGTTGTGGGTCACGGTAGCGATGCGCAACTTCAAGTGGGTGAAAAATTATGATAACTTTACGTTGAAAAAGGTTATTCGCCTGATTGACTTAGGAGTGTCACGTGACAGGATCAGCTTAAATCACTTTGCAGGGTAAAATTAGAATCTAATTATATTGTTTTTTTAAACGAAGATATAGTACGAAGTGTGTAATCATCAGCTGATCAAAGCACATAATGTAATCAAAGCGGGCTGCGAAATGTCGTTGATCGTATAAATGATGCATTATACCAATTGTCGTTCTGGTGTGACTTCCTACAAAACATATTCTTCCCATCGCATTAATTGGTTGTACTGGGTGTTTTCAGCTCATAATTCAATTTCAATTACGCCTAGGTGGAAGTAATAAGTAAGGTTTGGCAAAATATTAAAAACAAACATGGTAAACACACGAGCTGAGGATCAATTCTTATACTTCTTTATGGAAGTTTCCAGTCAGAACGTTTGTTTCATTTAGTGCTCCATTAGTTTTATGATATCTTGCATTCATTTTATTCTTGCATTGATGATACCAGATGCAATATTTGAATATACCTTAACAATTTGTGACTGAATTACACATTTTAAATTATGTTATTAGCGTATCGAATAATGTTTTATTAGTAACTGTTTTGTAAGAAATTCGCAATAATTTCATTTGTTTTCTCTAAACCGAGTCATTGTGTGCTTTCGGCCAGGAGCTGGAGCAGTGACGAGCCAGAATTAATAGGATCTAGTGTTGTTTCGGCATTACTGTATCGCTTGTTGATCGGGGTCAACAGCTAAAAGTACCTGTGCATGTCAGAAAATCAGACATCAGAAAATCCATTCCTGGCGGCAAAAATTAGCTCTGCCTCCAGCTTTCAGATCCCAGACATCGATGACGGTGGTCCAAAGCGTACCGATGAAGCAGTGTCGCCAGCAAAACTTAATTTTCAATAAAATGCAAAATTACCTATTTCGGAGTGGTTCTGGAGATTTCAGCTGGCCTACCGGAATGCGTGATCCTGCCTCTTAGCGGACTATGATCGATTTTCCTGAATCCAAAATTTAACTTGATTAGGACTGGCTTCAGTACATGTAGTAACAAAAATCGACCACAATCAACAGACGATGCCAGAATGTCGAAACAGCACTATTAATTCTGGCCGCTACCTCGAAATCTGCTTACCATGCTTACCAACTTTTAGTAGTAGTAATCGTTTTTTTAAATCAGAGAACAAAACATCACATACATTATTTAAAGACAAGTGCAAGAAATTTTAACATAAAAACATTATTGTTTTCTGGTGTAGGAGGTCCATTAAAAGATTCGCTTTCATGGTGGTCACCCATGAAAAATATAAAAGTGAGCGAGTTATAGTAGGCCTAGCAACGCGAGGGTTCACAAAGAAAACAATTTTTTGCAGTGTTAAAATTTATATATGGGGTGATAGTACCCTGGGGGCCAAAACCGATTTTCCTGGCAAATAGACACGGCATCCTGAAAAGATCGACCAATGGAATTCATATCTACATATGGTTAGGAACACAACCTGCAGGAACAACCTCGTGAAAATGTTGCTGACAAATTGTGAAAAGCCACAATTCAAGAAAAAATCAAAGTGGCAAATTTTTTTTGGTCACATTAATGATTTATTTTCCAAGCCCTCAAAAAATTCCAGCAGATTGTTCACGATGAAATGTTAAGAGTTTTTTTCTCTGCTGATTATTTATCATTGGGGTCTACATAAATATATCTAGGGTGGTGTAGAGGTGTCCCCTTTGAGCAATTGTAATTATTCAAGATGGCTGCTATGGACTCGGGATATCTACATCTACTCTGTATCGTGGCCAGTCCTTCTGAAGGTTTGGAGTGGGGTTAAGGTCGGGTCTTTGGGCACGATACTTTATATCAGCCAGATCCAGCCATCTGCGTTTTTCACTTTGAGGATGTTATTTTCCCCTAAAGCTGAGCTCACACCGAAATACGGCGTTTTCTTTTGTGAAGACTTTTTGGCTTACCACGGGACAGATTGAGCCTTCTTTATTACGGCCGTTATAAGCTGCTAAAGCGTCCCTTGAAAGCGCCCCGAACGCGTAGAGACTTCTAATTAACGCTGTTAACCCGGCAAATAGGTCAAACGTATAGAACGTCTATTCTACATACATGTAAAATATAATCCCCAGCTCTTCCACGAAAGCAGGACACCTCAGGTTGTTTTGTTGAGTGCGTCAGTGTAAATCATCATCAAACTACAAGGATATGACTCGTAAATTGTATCCCCATTTTGTGGTAATTTATAATTG
>OZ024908.1:39694703-39798231 GCA_964017125.1 Flabesymbios commensalis | reverse complement strand
AGCCAGAAATTAAAACTAAAAGTCGTGGATCATCAAAATTAAGCTCACGGTGGGAATGACCTTGGACGGGTGGGCGTCAGGCACCTGTATCCTAATTTTGATGATCCACGACTTTTAGTTTTATTTTCTGGCTACCCCCGGTTTTTGACCTCATTTTTCTGTATGACCTTGGGATCTCAGGGTCAAGGTCACGGTGGGAATGACCTTGGATGGGTGGGCGCCAGGCACCTGTATCTTAATTTTGATGATCCACGACTTTTAGTTTTAATTTCTGGCTACCCTCGATTTTTGACCTCATTTTTCTGTATGACCTTGGGATCTCAGGGTCAAGGTCACGGTGGGAATGACCTTGGATGGGTGGGCGCCAGGCACCTGTATCTTAATTTTGATGATCCACGACTTTTAGTTTTAATTTCTGGCTACCCTCGATTTTTGACCTCATTTTTCTGTATAACCTTGGGATCTCAGGGTCAAGGTCACGGTGGGAATGACCTTGGATGGGTGGGCGCCAGGCACCTGTATCTTAATTTTGATGATCCACGACTTTTAGTTTTAATTTCTGGCTACCCTCGATTTTTGACCTCATTTTTCTGTATGACCTTGGGATCTCAGGGTCAAGGTCACGGTGGGAATGACCTTGGATGGGTGGGCGCCAGGCACCTGTATCTTAATTTTGATGATCCACGACTTTTAGTTTTAATTTCTGGCTACCCTCGATTTTTGACCTCATTTTTCTGTATGACCTTGGGATCTCAGGGTCAAGGTCACGGTGGGAATGACCTTGGATGGGTGGGCGCCAGGCACCTGTATCTTAATTTTGATGATCCACGACTTTTAGTTTTAATTTCTGGCTACCCTCGATTTTTGACCTCATTTTTCTGTATGACCTTGGGATCTCAGGGTCAAGGTCACGGTGGGAATGACCTTGGATGGGTGAGCGCCAGGCACCTGTATCTTAATTTTGATGATCCACGACTTTTAGTTTTAATTTCTGGCTACCCTCGATTTTTGACCTCATTTTTCTGTATGACCTTGGGATCTCAGGGTCAAGGTCACGGTGGGAATGACCTTGGATGGGTGGGCGCCAGGCACCTGTATCTTAATTTTGATGATCCATGACTTTTAGTAAAAAAAATTTGAATAAGGAAACGGGAATAGGGAATAAGTAACTAACTTCACGGACCTAATAAAAGCAGAATTGTCAGATGGAGAATACATACAGAGACACCTCGATGTTCCGTCATCATCTGTTCCCCAGAAATAATTATGACGGGACTTCGAATATGACGGATTTTCGGAGCAGCTCCACCACCCCCCTACAAGCAGTGTTGGAAAAGAGGATATATATATATTTAATTCATATTGTAATATTGTTATATAAGTAGGCCTTCGTGTATTAGCTGTGCTAAAAAAATTACAACATAATAATATTTTACGGTTATGTTATACAGATATAATTTTATTATTTCAAAGATATTTACATGATTTTTTTTTTTACAATATTTGTACATTTTGACATTATTTCTGAAAAAATTCAGTAACATATAATGAAATTGAATAACAACCATAAACACTGATAAACCAACAGTGTCTTTTATACACTTAATTTGTTTATCACAGTAAAAAAATAAAGAAATAATTTCTTTAATCAGTTTCAATTATTAATTTAAGCGAATCTATGATGTTTTCATATTGTAATTAAAATGACTCCAGGGAATATCACAATGAGCTCAGGTGTTGACAGATCGCCGTGATCAATTCTAACCCATTATGTATCGCACCATGCATGTCATTACTCGTGTGGGTGGCTTATCCCCTCCGTATTTCATGTTGCCGGCCGTGCGACTATTGTCTTTCTGTTATTGTAGGGTTTCCCATCTCGTTACAATTGTAAAAGAATTCAACAGTGTTCAACGCTCAGATAGGTGTTGACACTTCGTCCTAATAGAAACACAAGGTATTCACGGCTTTGTAGAGCATAATCTATAAATTAATGTGTTCAACGGCGTAAATAATTGCGATCTGTTCACAGCGATCATATATAAATTGAGAAATTGTTAGATACTTAAATTAAGTTAATCGTGTTTTTAAATAATGTATTACATACGGAATCAAATATTTGGGTACTGATAAATTCACAACAAACATATTGGAATTAGGTAATTTTTATCGGCTCAACTAGCGGCTATACCACACGAAATTAAACGTTGTCCTAAGTATGACTAAATAGTCTTTCAACGTGGGAGACGTTGACATTGACCCATTAAACTTGAGACATTGACACAATGTTATTTTAACGTTGGCCCAACGTCTTCGATTGTGTCGTATTACTGCCGTCAAGAGGTGTTACGTAGAACGATCGGTTCGTCTTTTGTTGGGTGTTTAAAGGCAGTGGCCCAACATTAAACCAGTGTTCACCTTGTGAACTCGTGTCTGTCTGGTTTTATTTGCTAATTAGTCTCCTACTAATCCCCTACACGTTAAGTGCATTGAGCCGGGGTTGGGGAAATGCTATGAGAGCGTCATCTGCAATGCCACACTCGCTGTACAGACAAATTGCGTTCAGGCAATTAGGGTGACTAGTCCAGCAGAATGGTGCATAATCCAAGATGGTGTGTGCATTTTATCATACAAGCATGACATTTTTCACAAAGGTGCATTTGGATGTGCTCTTTCATATTGGAGTAAGAGGCAACCTTTCTTTTCCCAATATGGCCACCAAATCCAAGATGGCCGCCATCGACCGTTTTAAAGATAAAAAACCCTTTTAATTCACGCATGATTGAGGAATTGATTATTAAATACCGAACAAAAGTAAATGATTGGGACCAGAAGGTATCGCTGAAAGTTGCAGCAATGGTATTCAACACTGTATTTAATTAGGAATCCAACATGGCCGCCAAAACTCCGCCCAACATGTGTTTTATAGATGTCATACTGCACGACTAATATTAAAGGCAAATTTGTGATTTACCTTTTTAATCAACCTCCCTACCCTCACTCGAAGCTATATATGATGCATTTTGTAGTGTTATCGGAGGTATAATAATTCTAAATATGGCTGCCAATGACTTTTAAACATGATACTTCCTCCATAACCATTCAGAGTGAATAGGACGTTGTGGATCTTTCAACAGAGCTCCACCGCAGATAAGTGGGGCCATGTATACTACCTAGTAGCATGTACCGGTACAAGTGATCTGCATTGATATGGAGATATTCCAGGGAAGGGGATCTGTGCTTCTGGAAGAGTTCTCTTTGGTCATCATCAATGCACTCGCAATGAGTGGCTCGAATATACATCAAACAAGCAGACCGTTCAAGTTGGCCGATATATGCCTGCGGCATCATAACCTCTGGATGTTTTTCTCCCAATGACTGAGCTAATACATGGGCAGGAATGATGAGATGTTCCTTCCCATTTCCAAATGCAAACCCCAGCTCATTCACCACAAGTGGACAGCAGAAATGAATTAAAATAGAGTGGCAGGTACAGGATCGAGTGCCGGTGTTCACTGGTTTATTTAAGGGACATTTTAAATCATTTGAATCGATAATGCGATAACATTTCAACGTTTTAAATCATTTATAAAAAAATAGAGGAGGGCCGCCAATTCAACGTCCGAATCGACAGTGCACCCCATAACATGATTGTAGTTACCCGGGCAGCTTTGCGCACGAGGAGTATTATATGTGTATCGGCCTTTCTTTGGAGTGCATGGCTCGATTGCTGATAAAGGATCTACTTTCACTTTATGTGGCACAAAGTCAACAGTGCCCCAATCTTGAGAAACTCCTGTAATTTTGATGTATTTGATTGTATTTGGTGCAACACTGTTTCTAGTTGCTATTCGTCTCCTCTCTGAAACAGAAAAAATAAGACGGCATGACTTATACCTACCCTATATGACTTCATTTCTAAAAGACTTTTGAGATGTAACAAAACATATGGAAGAAAGACTTGTTGAGCATTATCTTCAAAAGTATCGGCACCAGTAAGTTTTAGAAGGTGTAGAATTACACCCATCAAGTACAATGTTGTGTATTTTTGGTCTATGAGAGCTTTTGGAAGTTGTATACTTTTCTCAAGACAGGGACCTGATCTCTCCAAAATTTTGAGAGGGATGTCTTATACGACGAACAAATTGATACAGATATAGATCTTGATGTATCATTTAACATGATATATAGTCCTGAAAAGAGTGAGCACTGTTTCCTCAGGTAGATAACCGATCAACTGATTTTTTTTCGTTGGGCAGTTAAACAGTGCTATGATGTTTCTCTTTATGGATTATAGGCTCTGTTTCCTGCTTGAAGCTCTTTTCAACATAGTCATCAAACCGTTTATTTCCCAATTCCTGAGCTTCTCTCACTGGTTTTACGACACCTTCTCTATAATGGTTTTTGTATCCAATACACACAGTCCTGGCTTTTGTAAGCAAATGGATTACCAAGATCCTGGATTGTCTTTGTAAGTGACTTTACTTCCTTCACAAATGATGCTTGGGTGGATCATGGAGTGTGAAGTTATCAGATTGTTCTACAAATTATAACATTGATGACACGTGTTTCTGACCATCTATAGTGAACTGTGACATGTTGTGAGTCAGACCATCGTCCACCGTCCCCTTTCGCTATTGTAGTGTTTCTCGTGGGCCTGGTCAATACCTTTGCTTGAAAAGGCAACTGATGTTTTGTTGACCACAAACTTGCCTTTCAGAATTAAGCAGTTATTTTTGGATGTATGTTCTCCAGTTGTATCATAAAGCATAGAATAATAGGCAAACAGCGACTGTAGTGAGGATGATAAATTTCTTTAAATTCTCCAAATATACCTGACCTGCGTTTATATGCTTGGGCTGTGGCCATGCATTGGTCAGTTACTGTCAATTGAACAGAAGGCTCTGGTACATTGACTTCCTTCTTTAACATATATACTGGTCGTATAGTGGTGTAACTGAGTTTTAAGTCCTGGATCTCTTTCTGTACCCAGATTTTGTCACTGGGACGCAGAAATATTGACAATCAAGTACCATGAACATGATGAAATAACCATCTGTTGTTGCTAAGCTTCTTTCTTGGGCAGATATACTGGTTGTTTGGTGGTGTAACTCAGTTTTCAGTTTTGGATCTCTTTCGAAATTTACAGGCCCTCTTTCTCTGCCCTTATTTCGTCACTAAAATGCAGAAATATTGATAATCAAGTACCATGAAAAAACCCTGTGTTGTTGTAGAGTTTACCATGATGACATAATTCTAAATTGTCCTGGTGGGGAGTAGACACACAACTCATTACTTAAACAATGAGACATGCATCATTACCCTAATCTTTGGGACATTTAGTCTCCTATAACACTGAGAACCCTAAGTCAAGTAAGGTATCAACCATGTACAGTAGTCTCCAGACTTCCACTGCGATATTTTGATGTTGAACCCTCACAACTAGCTGCCTGATTTGACGATGATAGATGAGAAAATTAACTTATTATCATTCATTATCTCATATGACACTAAGAACCCTAATCCAAATAAGGTATCAATCAGTGTAAAGTAGCAGAGGAGGCTCTCAGCCTTTTGCTGCAATATTTTTATGTTGAAGCCTTGCAACTAGCTGACTGATTTGACGAGAATGGATGAGAAATTCACTTATTATCGCCCATTATTGTGTGACGTGCTGATGGATTTACAGGACTATGCATAGGACAGATTCATTTATTGTAAATGGTGCTAAAACAAAAAAGAAAGAAATTTAAGTCAAAATTATAATCAATCATTTTTTTAATCAATCAGCTAGACTAGCAGATAGAACGAATGTTGTGATATGCCCCACTATAGCTTCAGATGCAATATTGAATCCACAAATATTAGGCGAAAAAATAGCTTAACATAGCATGCATATCATTGCTGTTCTGTAAATTGTTTGAGAGTCATGTTATTATTATGCTCACTAAGTTAGCTAGTGATACGAGGGTGGGGGGGGGGGGGGGGGAGGTTCATTACCTTGACACAACATTGAGAAGTATTTGATCATACTCTTTGCAGTTCGTACACATGTGTATCGGTACCGTAGAGCCAAGGGTCATATTTAAGCGTCATTGACAATCATATTTGATTTATTAGATATCCCATAATACCTGATATGTACCACATTTGGCTTTCATGTGAGAGTAGGAAAGTTTATATACAATAATTATTCTTAGTTTGCCTTCAGTATCACTTGAACAGGAAAACATTTATGCAACACATGTTAGGCCAATTCTTGGCGGCCATATTGGATTACAAACTATATATAAAGGGCTGAATAATATTGCTGAAATTGTATTTCTCATTTATTCATCCTTAATCTTTACTTCTTTAGCATAATATGCATAATTTAATGATCAGGAGTTGATGTAAGCAAACATTACTAGAGCATATAGGCTTTTAAAACGGCTAATGGCGGCCATCTTGGATTTGACGGTCATATTGAAATAACTGAGCTTGTCTCTTACTCAAATATGATATAACATATCCAAATGCATCTTTGTGCAAAATGTCATGCTTGTATGATAAAATGCACACACATTTCACCATTCTGCTGGACTAGACGGACCGCGACAGAACAACCGGTCACTTATGCATTGATTTAACCCTTTCGTCCCCGAGATTTGATGACGGAGGCGAACATCCGAATGGCAGAACATAGAAGCAATAATACATTGGGCAGATCCGTTCCCGTCAAAATCGTGACGGATGTAGGAGATAACGGAAAATCGGAGGACGGGTCTCCGAGGCCTGTCTGTATATGGGTAGCCAGAGTAGCATGCTTGGTTGAAAACAAACAACCATCCACACAGCTCTTCTATTGCCTACATATGAAGGTCAAACTCACCCTCACGAAGAAGTGATCGAACAAATCGTCTGTATTTATTACTCATCAAGAATCATTAAACGGTTCTTAACTAATATGAAATGTATATTATTAGGCCTACATATTCCTCATGTTAGAATCCCAGCTGCCAAAATCAGAAAACCCATGCAGTTGGTTTATAGAGTGATAGCATAGGCTCATTTCTTCAGAATAACCTAGTCTGGCATGAGAAAAAATTGACATGGCGAGTTCTCTTGAAATGATGATCTGTACTAGAAACGGACTATGCTTGAGCTAAAGTCAGTACCTCTGCTGTGTGGGTTGCGGCGCGTCTAGTTAAGCTGTCAATCACTTCTCATATCACAGAATCTCACAATTCTAGCCATTTGCTGGTCTCTGATTGGTCAATTCATAATTAACCGAACACCATATTAAAGCTTTTTTTGTGTTCATTTTAATGACGCATAAGTCTGCTTACATAGACTTCCTGTCGTCAATAAATAATCTATCATATTAAAGCCGAAACCACTGTCTCTCAAACAGGAATGTCTAGATCGTCCCAATGTTACAAAATATACTCATGTAAATTTACATAATGGTTAGACAGTAAATTATGACTAGAATTGACCAAAGATATGTATTATTTATTATTTTGTGACCTATTGTGTTTCCCAGTAACGTTATTGTACTTGCAATTATGGTCAGACCTGAATGGGTTAGTAAATTGCTTGAATCTCTATATATTGTGGTCTCAAAAACGTTTAAAATGGTGGTTCCAGTACTTCTTGAAGTTGAATCCATCCAAAATATAAATCTATAAGGTCTAAAGGACAAATTTTGACAATTTTAGCCAGATGTGCAAATTTATTCACTAATTTGACATTATGGTCCCCCACTAGTAATGCCTATCTGTATCCCAATGGTCGGGGCTCCAGAATAGGAGAGCTCGTAGTTCAGTTCCCCCACACACTGTAATCAACCTGTCTGTGTTCACACTCGAAAAACACGGAGAAATTTATAAAAGATTATTTGCAGAAAACCATAAAGACCCTACCCAGCAAGAACGACACGTTCAACCAATGCTGGTGTAATATTAAGCCAGCGTCGCCAGGCGGTGTCTGCTTACTTAAAAAGAAAGCAGATATTCTCTTTTGGCTTAGCACGGCAGCATAAGTAACCTGTGCAAAACCTTCCTAATGGCAATATTAAAATAAGCGTATACAATACGTATAATATACGACTTTACAACCTGCAAGGTGATAAAGAGGGGGTGTTGCATTTTTACGACTGTTATATCGATAACTCATTATTCACTACAAATGGGTGAACAGGCCCAACCTGTATTGTCATATAATTTAAAAGATACATTTTTCATGACATACCGGAATTTACTCGAAACCTTCGCTCCGATCCATCAATGTTTTTCTCCGAGTAATAACGCTTGTAGAAGGAGGGGACACGCCTTCACTCTTTAAGTGTTAATCAATAATATAATTGCGTTTAATTAGTCTTATTAGACGACCAGAATCACTGTTATTGGTAGTGAAATGTGTATATCAACACCATGATTTGCAAATTTGCTGTGTCAAATGAAACAAATATGAGTAATTTTTACCCACTTAAATTTGTGGGTCGCGGTAATGAGACACATTTTTAAATGGATGAACTTTTAAATTAAATAAGTGAGCCCCTAGAGCTCTGATGTCGACTATGATACCTATACTAGTGTTTCTGTGATTTCATTCCAACTTGTAAAACCACTTTTTAGAACTGAAAAATGTCTTCAAATTATAATGTGAAACAGACATATTACGTGGTGACTAAATTTAAACAAATCAAGTAATTTTCAGTCACTTGAAATTGGGGCTCGCGGCAGCGAGACACAACATAAAGTAACTGAACATTAAAATTGTATTCCTTAGTTTCACATTTCAAAACATGAAAACAAGTGGCCGAAATATTGTTTTTGATCTTTTTGTCACCATAATCTTTAATGTGTTGATATAAACATACTTGCATCACAACTATCACTCTAAGTCGTAAACTTTGTAAATAATTTTAATATCTTGCTATGAAATTTATGCTAAGCATATAGACATAATAAATGGCGCAAAATTGAACTTCACATTTTTATTTGTCAGCATTTCCGTAAATCCATGAAACATCTTATGATTACATATGACTGTTTTATACAAAAATAAATATTATTAGAGTTTCCACTCTATCTGAAAATCAGGGAAAACCTAAACTTTTTCCAGTAAGGGAAAAGTGAGGGAATTTGAGAAAAATGCCTCAAATCAGAGAAAACCTAGGAAATTTGCTGAGCCCAAGAACTAAAGTAATAGTTTCACCACATCCATTCCCACGGCGCACGATCATTGTTTGAATTTGTTAAAATAGGTGGAAATAAGTCGAAATAGTTTACCTGGAATTTTGAAAATGTTTCAGGGAATCGGGGGATTTTGTTATCGTAAAACTAGAGTATAATTTTTTTCTGCGAAGTTAAAAGGCAGCATATTCTTACTTGTAAAGTGAGCAAGACAAAGCGATGGATTCATTTCCTTTTAAAATTTAAGTTGGATCTATATCCTTTTTAAATTTATATTATTGAAACGTAATATTATATAGTGCCGAACAGTCATTGAGCATGAAGTTGTCGAGCGCATGATTTGCCTGCTTTAGCGATTATTATTAATATAAATGAATAAAACAAGCACAGTATATGTGTATTTGTTAACACATCACTGGATGAGAGGTGAGTCCAGACGCTGACCACTAACAAGTATCTCTCCGATACAACCGAAAAACCAAGTGATATAAACCTAATTTATCAATAACTCACGGCTCTGCCGGAGCGAAAAACCAACACTGCTGAATATTTTTAAGAATGTTATAAAAGAATGACACGTACTCCAGATTATGATGATTTTTTGCCCCAATATCTGAAACTGTTATCTCTGCATTTTGTAGTTCAAGTATAGATGATAACATAAAACGAAAAAAAAATTGCAAGACTGGAAATTTGCATTGAAAAATAAAACATTTCAATAAATTACTTTGTAGTGCATAATTGGCAAATTGTGAAAGTCGATGTTGCAGGGCATGGTGTTTAGAGTGTTAATAATTTATAACGTTTTGGACACTTTTCATTATGTTTACAGTGGTTAATTATGTTTACGGTTAACAGTGGCTAATCATGTTTGTAATATATAAAAAATGTGATGATAATCAACATAAAACATTCATATTACAGGTACAGAAGGAACAGTAAATGATTTTTTTAAAGATTTTTACAAAGTGGACGGACTGGAGTGATTAAAACAATCACTGTACTGGGTTAATTTATCAATTCCTCAATAATTGGGCGGAATCGTCAGAGGAAGAGGATTTGAAGAATCTAAAAATCTGGTTGGATCGTTATCTGGACCAGCATGTTCTAAAGTAGGCCTACATAAGGCAATGTAGGGGGGTCACAACTGATAGTAGTGCTGTCAACACAGCCATTACACTAACAATAATGAAGCATGATGATAAAAAACCATTAGTCGCTGTTGAATTATATGTTAGACTTAAAACAATTTACTTGCAGTGATACCGAGCTCCAAAATTACAAGGATAACGTATAAATGATACGTGTTTATACCTTTCATCTCCATTCTATTCTAAACTGACAGTGATGCCTTATTAGGAATTTTCCCATGCCCTAGAATAGAGGTACAATTAAACTATAGTAGCTTAGGGTGGGATAACTAGCATAGTCCCCTGGACTCCCTCCTACTCCCAAACACAAAGGCGTCCCTGTGTGGATGAGAGGTGAGTCCAGACGCTGACCACTAACAAGTATCTCTCCGATACAACCGAAAAACCAAGTGATATAAACCTAATTTATCAATAACTCACGGCGCTGCCGGAGCGAGAAACCAACAAACTGTAATGCAATTCACCAAGTAATATCGTCTTTAAAATCTAGATTATAAAACTTAGTTCATGTATAAATGAATAAATATGATCAGCGCTCCAAGCAGCGTATCATATAGTTTCTAATGTAGCCTACCGTCATTACTCTAGGGAACACAGTCTTAAACCCCAAGATAAGGTGGAATTGTTATCGCCAGAAGTAGTTGACATTTTCCATACTAGGTGACGCTGGCAAATGAATGTGAATTAGCTTTTACTCAGGGAAATCATGTATTTTATACTACATCTATTTGTCTTGTGTCATTTTTAATATGAATTTGCGGCATATCGTTGAAGATAAATTCGCCATTTTTTCTAGTGATTTAGCATAACAATGTATTCATTGCATGTATCTTTTGACGGCAGTGCGAAGAGCGGTATTACACGTATGTTGAGATCTATAAAGTTCCATTATTGTGATTGCGGTTATGTCTGATTTATTCTATTTTAAAACATTTCCTCTAAGCGCATTTTGTGGAATTTTTCGTTATGAATTTGGGACATGCTATTGAACGGAAATCCGCTGACAAACGTTCTCCAGAAAAATTGAACTATATGGGTCAGTGACATGCTCTCTGCGATTGTACGGTACATGATAAGCAGTAGCCCTACGCGTTTCAAACGTACATCATATATTACGATACTGCATACGTCAGGGCACATCCACATTGCATATCAATCAGCCAATGCGGGACCCGAACTTGCAGTGTTGTATTTGATTTGCAGTCAAAGCTTCTGGCGAATCTGATATGATCAGATAAGCTGATATTTCGTTGTGAGATGGATCCCTCACCGGCATGGGCTGCAGATCGGCCCAGCAAACACGGGATTTTGCCCCGGTGTTGTTTTGATGTTGTACCAGCGTCGAAGACGGTGGGCCAACATCAAAACAACACCTGGGCAACGTCCCCATCGACAACGTCCCCATATCAGCATATCTGATGAATTTACCGTAACTCATGCATCGTGTATTGTCTTATCTGGTCGTGTGATGTGAGCCAGAAATAAATGGATCCATATACATTACATATTGCAAGATAGATGGACAAGATAGGTGAGAAATTCCAGTATTTACACAGCAAACACGAGACACTGGGCCAGTGTTCATTTAATGTTTGGTCGCTGGGATGTAGATCTACCAGTACACTTAAAGCAGCTCGATTGATCTATCAATCGATCGACGGAATGAACGAACGAACGAACGAACGACCGAACGACCGAACGACCGAACAATCAATCAATCAATCAATCAATCAATCAATCAATCAATCAATCAATCAATCAATCAATCAATCAATCAATCAATCAATCAATCAATCAATCAATCAATCAATCAATCAATCAATCAATCAATCAATCAATCAATCAATCAATCAATCAATCAATCAATCAATCAATCAATCAATCAATCAATCAATCAGTCAGTCAATCAATCAATCAATCAATCAATCAATCAATCAATCAATCAATCAATCAATCAATCAATCAATCAATCAATCAATCAATCAATCAATCAATCAATCAATCAATCAATCAATCAATCAATCAAATTTCTAGTGCGCCTAAATCGTCAGCGGACCGGGCTCAGAGGCGTACAGGTCCTTAACATGATCATGTGCTATACTCCAGGCCAGAGCAGGCTCGTCAATAGGGAGCCGGGCCACCAAGTGGCTATAGGGCCGGACAGCTGAATCAAATAGGTGAGATTTAAGTAATTTTCCTGTTTATTGTTTGGGCATTAAGTATCGGCAAAGGCTGGGCCGGTTATGAGGAAAGCTCTTGCCCCAGTTTTAATTTACATACAGGGAACAAAACATCCATTTGAATTTGTGGAGCGCAAATATTATATTTCACTCTAAAATGTATCTATTACATAGCCGATACATATTACATGACATTTCACAGAAAAATGTAGTTATGTGATCAGGAACATAATATATCTGAAGGGGATCCAAATACTTAATGGAAAGATTTGATATGGCCGATTTCACCATATTAAGTGCGCATGTCTCAGCATGTAAAGTGAGCGTGAATTAAAGGTGGGATCCATAAATTAATCTTATAGACTTATTCCAGGAACGATCAGTTAAATAATCTGAGAGATTACCATATTCGCAACACTTACATAGTTCAGTGGAATACTTACGGGTATGTAATTTTACAGAAATAAAATAAAGCATTCTAGTGTTATGTTGGTTTCAACCACTATAATATATCTTCAATAACGTTCAATGAGCAATTCATTGATTAGGGGCCCACACAAACTATGTCATTTGTCATAACTAACATGATAGAGCTTACATCAGTCTTTATCCTAACTGGTAGTGATAGTTTTTTGGAATCTTGACACAGGATGAAATATACTGGCATATGGCTCTACATACATACATACCATATAAACTTCATCCCAGTGAGAATCTACATGTGTATAAATATGCGCATATTCAAAACACTAGTCTTGTAGTCCTATGGTATGCTTGACTCCCTTAATAACACGCCAAATATGTACTTTACTGATCTAACAACTCGATTATAGCTGATGCAATAAAAGACTTGTTGAAAATCTAGTAGTGCAGATACACTGTACCATTGATACACGTATTGATATACATTTAGTGATCACAACATGTTTAGGCAAAATAAAAGAGTATCAAATATCTTAATGATTCAATAATATATAAAGACAAGAATATGAAAGCTGACATGTCTTATTAGTATAGCATATTCTAAGAGAACACAAGTCTCAAAGCTGTATGAGCTATATCAGCGATACTTACACATGAACTTGTGTGTGTGCCTTTGCCATTAGCTAAAAGTGAGGAAATCATGAACTCGCCACCCAAAGCAACGTTTATTGTCACTGTCAGTGAAGATATTGACCAAATCCAAAATGTTCCTGACCCTGTGTCAGTGTCTGTATCTTGATCGATGGACAAGCACTGGTATGGAGTATGGATACACCAACTTGTTGTTTATGAAAAATCCACAAGAGTGCATTTAGTGCGACAGGAGGTAATATGGAGACATTGAGCTAATGTATTGAGATATGCTTATGCGAAACTTCAGCCAGACTAGTTTGCCACTCTTGAGTTACCAATAATTGCTTTGTCTTATACAGATGTTATGTTACTCCTCAACTTATTTGGTGCGAAAGATATACAAATGTAGACTTTTAGGGAAATATTTCCGGAATGTAGATACAGTCATGATATCAGGTTTCATGATATTCCAGACGGACTATTTCAAGGTAAGGAAAATAATCTTTTTTGTGTTCTAATTTCATGTAGGCCTACACTATGTACCGGTAGATTGTGACAGCACATACCTTCCAAAAGATTTGGAAAGCAATCAGCCTGAACATCTTCAAACAGATCCCTTTGCTGATTGATCATGTTTAATTAAATCTGATAGGGTTAATGCAGAAAAACACATTTTTTTACCAGGAAAATTGAACCACTAGTATAATTATACTAAACAAAATATGAAATAAAGGTGGAATATTATTTAGCCATATATTGGAATATAATATATGACTGACTATGCTTTTAGTAAAAAATTAAAGGTAAAGGTGCAGGTTTATAGTTTGATATCAAGTTTGAAGACCTATCATTCGACTTTACATCTTACCCCATGGTCACTGGACCTGTTCATTCGTGTGTTATTTCAACTCCACGGGGAGCATACAGTCCTGCAGCCGTTTCGGCGCATTGAACAACTTATCGTACACATTGCCATCTCTGTCCTACCAGGTACTCATTTTCACCTGCGTCAAGTGAAGAATTTGAGGGTGAAGTGCCTTTCTCAAGGACACAACATCTTAACAATGTCCCAAGATTGAGAGGGGAGAAATATAATATTTTTCTGAAAATTCTGCACCAAGCGGGATTCGAAACCGCACGGCAGGAAGCGACATCGGCCACGCTTTAACCATTGCGCCATGTCCCTCAGAACACTAGCACGTGTCGCCATGGGACTACTCGCTCACTCACAGACACTGCCAAGTACATATTATCTCACCTATAAAATTCACTGTATGTTATTATCAGCCCATTATGTCAGAGTTGTAACCATCTCATATCCCGTGATTTGTCGGTCTCAGTGTGTAAGAGATGGGGCGTGACGCATTAATAGAGCACCAGACTGACTCGCCAGTCATGTTTGAAACCAGCTAATCCTACTTGGGCCTATGAGAGAAATAATTATAATTGTTTCTCCACTCTCGATGTGACTAGAATATCACACTAATCGTTGAGATCAGTTGGTTTATTCACGTTGCTTTCGTACAGGGCCACGCGCTGTGGGCTCCTTCACACATCAGTGTGTGGTCTGCATGACCGTCTGCATCCGCACTATTGAATCAGTGAGTAATCTAATGAATCGGTCTACCAACATAATAGGACCTTGTGTGCTCATATTCATATACATAGACCATATTAACCTGATACTTCACTGCCATCCATTGTAGATACATCTTCAGCTATAGTGTTCAATGTACAGGTCTTCTCGTTTATTGGCTCAATGCATTAGAAAATCAATGAAAAAAATATGTATTATGGTCTTTTGACAAATTTACAGTGGCTTTTTGTTAATTGTCTTTGCATATACGGAAGCAATGACCTCTAAATTGTATAAAATAAAAAAAAGATTGTGAAATTCGGTCAAGTCATAATCTGCTTTTAAGCGCAGATATTATATTTCACACTAAAATGTATCTATTACATAGCCGATACATATTACATGACATTTCACAGAAAAATGTAGTTATGTGATCAGGAACATAATTTATTTATCTGAAGGGGATCCAAATATTTAATGGAAAGATTTGATATGGCCGATTTCACCATATTAAGTGCGCATGTCTCAGCATGTAAAATGAGCATGAATTAAAGGTGGGAGCCATAAATTAATTTTATAGACTTATTCCAGGAACGATCAGTTAATAATCTGAGAGATTAACATATTCGCAACATTTACGTAGTTCAGTGGAATACTTACGGGTACGTAATTTTACTGAAATAAAATAAATTATATTTTCTGTCCACTGAGATTGTTCTGTATGCCGTCATGGAAGTTTCATATAATGTCCAGCTCTCATTGCTGATGATGTTGAATTAATTGAATTACTGGAAATATATGGTTATGTGTGTAGCTAACCGTGGTCATCGTCTTTGCTAGACGCTATCCGTCCAGGCCTACTAGTGTCATTATTCAAACAGTAATATTTATTGTACTTGGACGACATCAGATCCGGTAATACTATGGCCGCAGGCCTGGGATCTAGTATCTCACTCATTTTATTCAATAAAAACATTGTGATGATGTGACCATGAATATGAGATGGGAAGTGAGATGAAATGACACACCTCCATCTGAAGCAGAATATCTAGAAGACGTGCAATTGGTTAATCGGCGGCATCAGCATCGGCATCAGCGGTGCAGTAAAGGCAGGGTCAGCTTATAGCTGGAGATGTGTGTGATTATATAGGCCTACAGAGCTATTTAAGCGAAATTATTTAATTGGTGCGCGCCAAATGATTTGGTGCGTGCTAAATGCTTTGGCTCGCAATAAATGGTTATTTTGAGCTGTCAAATCATTTGGAGCTCTCACTGCCATCGTATTTGTACACATTTGTTTTTTTCTTCATTCGTTTCTGTGTCAAGGCCCTGCATGTCTAAATATACAAACTGAAAAAACTGTAGACACTCAAACGTCTAATTTAGGCCATCTTCATCTATCCAGTTGTCTGCTACCGGCAGACTCCTTGATATCACGTATATGTGCTATGTGTTTAGAACCCCCCTCTTCCCTGCCCAACTCCTGCTGGCCAGACAATTTGACCTGAGTGTGACCTCCATACCACAGTCAGTCAGCCGGTGACGTCATAATGAATATTCATGATGCTCGCACCCCCTCCATTTCGTACAGGCCTTACACACACCTGTTGTCAAGGTCAGACTGGTAGTCTGACGGTCTGACCTGACTGGGCAGGGTGAATTTAGGCCTACATGCACATTGCAAGGTGTTAGTGTAGTCACACTGAAGGGGAAATATTTCGTCTTGTGCACACTATCTGAAATTAGTCAATAAAATTCATGTTTTTTTGGTGAGAAAGCATATTTGAATTACTCAGCTTAAAGTATCACATATTATTGGAGTGTGGCGCTGTGATCGTAAGTTAAAACTGACATTGATCGTATTATCTGATTATGCCCCTGCACAAAATAGCCATCTCCAAGATAATAGGAAGGGGGAATTTATGTTGCGGTCTCTTGGTTTTTTCATGTAAATTAGGCTATTGCCGTTATCACATTTCGCCGCGTAACACATTGCACTTATCTTATTTAATTTACAAGTTTGCATAATCCACGTATCAGTCTGGTATACCGCCTGCATCATTTTTATAATTAATGTTTTTAAGCCTTTTCCACAATGAAATATTTTTTTTATCTAGCTTAGAGAGGATCCCAATAAGGTTACGCGACAAATAAAAATATACTAGATAACATGTCGCTTACCTATGTTCGCTCCTCTAGGGCACAGGCCAAAATCATGTGGCCTACTTAAAAACATCAATTCCCGACGTACCTTGCTTGCTGGGCGCTTTGTAGGCGCGTAGTGGGGATGAATTGTCCTAATTATAAGACAACATTAATTTTGAAATTCAAAATGGCTATCACTATTCAATATGGTCTGTAGTTGATAGTAGATTAGTTACGTGTTTATCACAAGCAACAATCCAAAATGATCATCACCAAGACAACGTAAAATTTAAAATGTACGCCAAAATCGAGGACATCTTTGATTTCGCGGCCATGTTCGATTTCATTTCAAGGGTTTGGTGCAGCACTATTGTATGTGATTTTTTTTAATTCTACAACCTACTGTGTTGTCATTTAAGCTTACCAACGATTTTGCTTTTCATAGAGCTGCTAAGCCGAATGACAAAAACAAAGATGGTTATCACAGTTGATGGTCAACTGTGTTGTGTTATCATGTTGCTGGTTTTTTGAACTTTATAACTTGTTTTTTTTATCAGCCACCTTGGATTTATCTTGTTTGTGGTCATCTTTGCTTTCGGTGGTCATCTCCGATTTTAGATATTGTCTTTGCTGCACACTAACTCATTATTTCGTGCGCCGACATTAAATAATCTCTATTTAATTACAATTTATTTTCTTGAAATATCTGTCTTAAAAAGCCCAGAGTTTATTTTTCCAAAGAAACGTTGATGGTTTACTTTTTAGGAATTGTGTAAGTCGTTTTGACAAATACTTTACTTCTAAGACCAGGGACATATTTTAACCATTTCAACACATATGTCGCAATCATGCGGCACATAGTATATCTATAATAAACAGTAGAACAGTCCGCTTACATCTGTGTGATCAGTCCGATATAATAGTCATCACTATATAAAAGTATATCACACTTATGTGTTTTTAAGAATCGGGTCATTTTCATCCACCTCGAGGTGGGAATTGCGGTGGAAATTGTTTTCTCAAGGTGAACAAAATGAGAACTAATATTTTGGATTCATTCATTTCTAACAAAAATGTTAAACTGGTATACATACATACCTACTAAAATTCCAATGGCTAACTTATATTTCTTTAATAATCAGATAATACTCGCACTTCAAATAACTAAGTACTAGTTCTGCAATATTTATATAATAGACACATTTCTAACAACTAACTAATAGTTCTGTAATAATCGCATAATACTCACAGTTATAATAAATAACTAATAGTTCTGTAATAATCAGATAATACTCACAATAATACTAACTAATCACAATTCCAATAACTCAAATTAAAGAGTTCTGCCATAATCAGATATTAACCACAATTCCGCAATTCAGCAAAAATATTGGTATTCTTCATTTAAAGTTGTGGATCGCTGTAACCATGGTAACGGAACAAAACTTCCAGTAGGTAAAATTATTTGATTCGAAGACTGTTGCTTCAACTGATTAACCGCTAATCACATAAAATAATTGTATTAATAAAATAAATCCGTCTTAAAGCCGAATGAAATGGGAATGAAATCAGTGTTTTAACATCAAGATTTGCAAATGTTTGATCTTAAATTAACCAATTAAAGTCTGAAAACATTATAGCTTGCATTTTTCAATATTTTGCAAAAAACAAGTAAAAGATATGTATCGTAGAATTAAGAGTAAACAAAACTATATATAAATCAATTTTAAATTGAACGTTTTGCCGTAAAACATATGGACACAAATTTGTTGACGCATAGGGTAAAATGTATTCAATCCATCATATATAACGTTATCAATATTATATTTAAAAACATTGGCGGCTGAAAATTAATAATAGTAAATTGGCAATTGACATTATTGACAATTTGACATGCTTGCACGAGTAAAACAAAAATGACACTAAGACAAAAATATTTAATCTCAACTGTTTTATGTTACTCACGTAGAACCACAAATCAGGACAAAAATATATAACAAATTCTGTCCTACTTTTTAAATAACAATTATTTGACCCCAGTAGACCTACTGCTATATGCAGGGATAAAAGGCAATAACTGCTTACCTTGCATGGCAGGGCAGGGGGCCTGGTGCAGTGCTTAACATGCATAAAGCTACCTGCTCGGAAAGTCGGAGGTCGCGGTCTCAAACCCCGCTCTGGCATTTCAAAGAAAAATCTTTCTTCCCTGCTCACTCGTAAAGATTCAATATTGCGGAGAGCCTCCGTGACTGACAAGTAGCGTGCTCGGCCTCAGACCGCCAGGGTTCGAATTGTGAATCCTGTGTCTGGAGGGCAGTGACATCTCATTCAGCTCACCATCTCCTGGCACAGTGTAGCCTATTTGTGCACAACGGTGGCCTAAGGCTCCATTCATTTCATTTCATTTACCTTTCATAGCTTTGCACGACAGAGTAGTAAATATAGAATATACCATGTATACGCGGAGTGGGAATTACTTAACAATGTTTTGATTAACACACTCTATTGCGATGTCGCAGATAAAAAACATAAAAAAACATAAAATATATGGTACATAGTACGTTTTCAATAATTTTACATAAATAATTTATTCGCAGCGCGGTTGATAGCCATTTCAATATTTTATCTGTGGCAGTAAAACTTCACCAACCCGTTTTTATGGAACAGGAATTATAACTTTTATGTCTCATATCCCGCCATGCGAACAAAGAAATAGAAACGTCATTTCTCCTTAGTTGATTAACCCTTACTGCGCGGGGATCGACTGTAGTCGTCAGAATCTGACGTCTGTAGACGTCAGATTCTGACGACTAAAGTCGATCGCCGCATTGTAAGAGTAAACATAATTCGAATGGCCGTTGATCTATGACATAGGTATTCAAATGAATCAGAAATAGCTAACTAAGACATTTGTAATGATTTCAAATTTCAAAAACCCATTTGGTCTCCATGTTCTTTTTTAATAATTCAGCGCTTTAAGGGTGTTCACTCAATCATATCATTCTAACGCAATTCCCGCTCCGCGCAACTTCGAAAAAACGGATTTGTCCTTTCTGTTAGTAGTAAATCATATTAATTACTAGCCGTATTTTGGGTTGCGAAGTTGTAAAACGATAAAAAAAGAATGACAAAGCATATTTAAAAAAATGAATGTACATTCATAACGTGAAAAAAAACCTTAAAATCATCCGCAAAAAGAGCTTCTGATCCCTGGACCTGGATCTGCTCTTATATTCGTGTTCACTATGTTTGCTGACCTTGGTGCGCATACTAAAGACTTTGTAGGCTGTAATAGAATATTAGGAACTGCTCAAGCTAGAAATGAAAGAAGTGGTCAGCAGCCAGCAGACGAGATACGCTGAATCAATGTTGGTTTAAGGTTGGTCCAACGTCGTAGAAGGTGGACCAACGTTAAACCAACATTGATCCAACGTCTTGTGGATGCTGGGCGAGCCAAGGGCGCCGTGTATACTGAGAGCGATTTAACGACCAAGAAACCCTGTTCACGTCTAAATACCCCCAGGGAAACATATACCCAGCAAACACGAGATGTTGAGCCAGTGTTGGCTTAATGCTGGGCCAGCGTCGAAGCAAATGAGGTATAGTTAGTCACATTTATGTGGCGCTTAGAGCTTGATTACATGTAACTATTGCTCGAATTATTTATTGATGTTTTCTCATTCCATGTCCGTTCTTATACTCTTTGTCCAGCGCTTATATTTGAACTTACATGCGATCTTTCGTCTATTCGTGTTTTATTCATGATCATTCCAGTTGTATTTAGCCTAGGTGTGTACCCATGGTTTAGTCATAGGTGGCCATTACTCTTTATTTCGCTCAGGTTTATTTTTTCATCCACTTCCTTCTTGCCATTAAGTACTTGTCCAGATATTGAACGTTTTCCAAATAAAAATGAGATAATATCTGATGTTGTGTTAATGTTGGGCCATCGTTGTAGACGGTTAGTCATTGGGTGAATATCTCGGGCTTTTCGTACAAGGTATGCCTAGTTCTTGTCGACCGTTTTTGTGTTTAACCCTTTAACCGCAGGTGCCGCATATATTCAAGTTTTCATTTTTTATTAGCACATTAAGTACCACCTTTTAAACATGTTAATGATAAAATATGACATCAATCAGCAATATTTGAAAACAGTTGACCTCCATTTTGTCAAATCTGAATAATTTTCACTCACTTGAAGTTGTGGATCGCGTCAGCGAGACACAATTTCAAGTAGGTGAAAATTCAGATTGATTAATTTGGCGGTTAAAGGGTTAATACACTGAAATATACATAAATAGGCCCTTATGGCTACATACAAACAATAAGAATCGCTGTCTTACGAAAAGATTTGAAATTTACATTTATATATGCCACTTTGAGGACATATGGGTCAAAATGTTTAATTTAATAAATTATTATGTTCATGTTCATAGTTGCCACAATTTTTTTTTTAATTTTCAGCTATGCCGGTGGCGTTACATAATTTTCCATTCAATACCATGTAGCGATGACTTAATTATCATACACAAGCATCAATAGCTCAAATCGCACTACAGACCCAAATATAACAAGCGCCAGGCTTCCTTTACATCAAGTATCATGTAATGACACATCTAGTCAAAGTGCCAACAGTGATCCAAAATAGAATCAATGTATCGTGTTTTCCGGGTTAAAGTGTTTAAACGTAGGATAATTCTCCTTAATGGGCCATTATCATATCATATTACAACGCAATTCACAAGCATACTTATTTTTATGGCATTAGTACACGCAAAAATGATATAATGATATGCAAGAGCAAAACAATTTGATGATTTTATGCACTTGTAATCTACTATACTGCCGTGCAAGGTCAAAAAGCCATATCGATACAGCCCTTTGGATTTGCATAGCAGTATGCGTATGGGAATTTTGTTTCAGAATGAGCAGATACCAGGAAATACGAGTCCTTCACCCAATGTTGGTACAATGTTTAGCCAGCGTCGCAGACAGTAAACCAACATTGCACTTTCTTAGCTTTCTTGTCCACGACCTAGCATGAAACCAACATTGGGCTAACGTCTCGTGTTTGATGAGATACTTTTTGTCGACTGCAATGCATGCGCCTTACATTGTTAGACCATACCATGACTACAACACAGCGCCCATTTTGTACATCTATCCCAATCTTAATAACAAAAGAATGATGGATGGAAACTAGCTGGTTTATGCCTATATTACATGGTCCGCAGCTGCGATCTTTTATAGCTTGACTGTTATCAGATATTATACTTCTCACATTTGAGCCCATTAAGTGCCGAGTCAGATAATTAATTAATGAATTAGTATTCAGTTGGCGCGAAATACAACTTCAATCTTTGGAAATCTTGATTATTACGGACACTTTATCTTCAAAAGTCGTGTCAGCATGTAGGCTCTGTTAGTGACAATACATTATTATTGATAATGTATGCCTACACTAATGTTAAAAGTCCATGTAAACAGGTTTATGTTTGTCCTCCTTAGAGTGAATAGAGTATACTGCTCTGCCAAGCAGGATCAAGAATAACATATTATATTCAGTAATAGTAATAATTTATTAGCGTGTCCCATGATACAACATCGTACAATCACATACAATAAAACCAGTGAGACTGTTATAATATCCACCTATAGTTTGGCATACATAAGAGACACGACATATATTAAAACAAATGCGCAATAACAACAGTGCTGATAACCCAGTAAACACAAGACATTTGTATAACATTTGTACAATGTTGGGCCAACGTCGAAGACGTTGGACCGACATTGTACAAATGTTATACAAATGTTTTGTGTTTGCTGGGAATCATCCCAACAAACGTAGCACGGACGTTGAACCAATGTTGTTTTGATGTTGGGCCAGCATCGTAGACGATGGCATAGGGTGAACAATCTCATCATAAACGATTCCATTGAAAACACAATAGTTCTAAAGGGCAGGTATCTAATCATAAGGAAGGCAATTAAGAGACAAATGTTAATGTGCTATTGACACTCTGCGAATCAATCAAAAGTGGAAGCAAATGTGATTGTGTGTGCTCTATAAATGCTACAACCGAGAAGCTTTTCAGATATTAAAACCAAGCAAAGGATTGTTCACTTGGCACAGAATTAGCCCAGATAATGTATTGAGGCTAGAATGATACTCGATGGAACCCAATGACAGTGCTTCTTGCCGACTATAGTGCCCCAGTATTATATATTCTAGGTTTATAACGCTGTAAGAACAGGAAACCCACTCAACCCACCCACGAGTGTGCAGGTGCATGTACTGAATTATGCTCAGGGACGAGCATATTATAGTTGAAGGAAGAGTAGCCTATTCAACCGGGTGTATGTATGACGGATTATTACTCCCGCCACATTGGTTGTACTGAGACCTTTTGATCTCACGTCGGTGGTTCGATCCCCGGGCTGGGCAGTTTAAACACTGTTGCACAAACAATAATGACTCTTAGAAACACCTCAGTACAAGCCAACGTGCACGTTTACAATACGTGTACTGTAATGTCAAGACACACAATCTAGATGGCGACGTCAAAAACCGAAAACTCATTGTTCTGAATGAGGCCGGTCTCGGAGATATTATTTGTGTTCAATGTTGTGGCTATTATAAGGAAATAATTCAGCTACATTTCGTCATAGAAGTAAGAGTTGTATAAGCCACTTCGTCAACTGGTAGATACAACTCTTAATACTTAGATGACGATATGCGCTGCGAATAGAGAGCTTTTTTAACCGCGATACCGTCAACACAATTTATAGGGTAACCCAGAGAACGAGAATCTGAACTGTGTCTGTCGCGTGGGAGTTATAGGCAAAATAAATCAGAACCATACAGCCACATGGAGACTGATTAACAAAGTAGGTATATGTGTATGCCATCAGATCTGTTTGTTTGTCGAGGCTTATAAACTTTAGTTTGTTATTTCTAAATTTATCTCGGCCAACCTCACTTTCAACCATCAAAATGTCGCAAATCAAGTGTTAAACACATTGTATTCATAGTAATTCAGTTAAAGGACTGTCATGTGTAGCTGTAGTTCCATAAAATAGAAATAATAGTATAACTTGTACATGTCAGAATAGTAACGTTAGACGCTAACTGAACCAATAATGCTACATTTCCCCAAAATAAAAACATATTATTCACCCCTTTATTGTAAAATTGGAAACTGAGAGCAGAATTAAACAATATTGTGAACTTTAAAAGTTAACCCTTACAGCGCGGGGATCGACTTTAGTCGTCAGAATCTGACGTCTACAGACGTCAGATTCTGACGACTAAAGTCGATCACTACACTATAAGAGTAAAAATATTTATAATGGCCGTAGACCCATAACATCGGTATTCAAATAAATCAGAAAGAGCTAACAAGGGCATTTATGATGATTTCAAATCGAAATAAACCCTTTGGTCTCCATGACTTTACAAAATCATTCCGGCGTTGTAGGGGTTAAAGTACACTTTCCATCTGGCCCAATGTAGCATTACTCGTCCTCACAGAGCGTGTTAGTCCCAGCCGCATTGTCTTATATTTTACTCCCAAGCTGGGACAAAACAATTCTATGGCAGCTTTCCTAAACAATGTTCCACTGACAAAGTACAGGACGAAGTTGATGGCGTTGTTAAAATAGTAGACAAGGCTGAGAATGGTATAAACAAGCTCCCGTTTGGCAAATACTGTCAAGTCTGAGTATTTATCAGGAAACCAGATGTACTCACCCAACATGAAGATGTTGATTGGTAGTGAAGTGATTAAGAAGACGATGCCCACCGTGATAAGCATTACAGTCACACGGTTGCTTTTCTTCTTGCTGTTTCGTCCTGTGCTATTCTTGGTCTTGTCTCGGCGACTTTGCAAGCGACGTTTTCTGTGAGATAACTGCGCCAATTTGAATATAACAAATGTGTTGCCAAAAAAGATCATGACAACTGGTATCAAACAGCCGAGCACGAAGTCACTCCATATTCTCAAGTTGTCCAAAATGTCCTTCAGATGTTCGCTGGCATTGTGTCTTACGGTGCATTCATGAACATGTATTGTACCATTATCCTTATTAGGAAAGAACTCTTCATGGAGTTCCATGTTGGCGAGATGAAGGTAGGCATTCAGAGCAGATAATAAACACAATATACATAGCCAGGCTGTGACAAGACGACAACGACTACATAGGGTGGGTGCCTCTATTGGACAGCTGACAGAGACCACCCTTTCCAAGGTAACCAGTACCAAGGTCCAGGCTGACAGTTGTACAGACAAGTAGGTGAGAAAGGTGTGAATACGACATGCAGAATCACTTAATGTTTGAAAGTCAAACACGGCGACGTGAATAAGCCAGACATGTAGAGCTCCAACCAGAAGAGAAACCGTATCCACCACAGCCAGGGCTGTGAGCAGGAAGGCTGTGGCTGATCCACGGAATGACTTAGTCTGAAGAGTGATGATGCATACCACGTTACAGATGGTGCCAGGAAGCACAAGTAGCGGAGTGATGTATCGCCAAAGTATCTCACTACAGTCAAGTAACAATTTCCAGTTTTCCAAAGATAGGTTCAAATCCTCCGAGTAGTTCATAGTGCTCCAGGTGCCAAGATTACCAGACCTGCAACCCCAAAACACCCATTTGTGTGATCAATATATTTTTGTAGCGGGAAACATGTATCATTACATGTATCATTACCATGCATATTATCTGTGTTGTTCGTTTAGTTAATACTTGTACATATATCTTACATCATGATATATTTTTATATAATATGTTCTATATACCGTATAACAAATGCAATACTAGATTTATTTTATTGACGCATACGCCTTTATAGACTTACTGTCGTAAATAAATATATATTCATCTATCTATCGGTGTTATAAACAGTGGAAACGTTAGAATAGATTGGATTGTAACTGAACTAATGGTCACTTAATCATGATAATTAGAATCCGAACCAGCTTAAACAGGTTGACTCAGAAAAAAACCCCATTTAGAATGAAAACAAGATTAAGCTGCTCAACCTGAATCAGAACAAGATTATTCATTTCAAGTAAACTCATTTTGATTATTTTAATGAAGCTTGATCTGGACTAAAAACGATCAAACTCGTTTTTATATATGCCAAATGCCTGTCAGCAGTACGTATTTCCAAAACATGCTTGATCGATTTAAATTGTTTTCATTCTGAAAGACAGTTTTCTTCCTTTACCAGTTTACTGCATCTGCATTTCTATGTAACTCATGTAAAACAAGTAAAGTTAAACTATGTACAGCGTCTGCGGTATTGGCCCAGCAGTCAGCAAACACAAAACATTTGTATAACATATACAACGTCGGCCCAACGTCTTCGACGTTGGTCCAACATTGTATAAATGTATATACAAATGTTTTGTGACCACCATGTGTCCCCGGCTAAGAGGTGGTAATTTGTATGACGTGCTCCTTCCACCTTAAACTGTTAAACCCATGTCGCCCATGGCCGGATATACCAGACGGACTAAGGAACGAGCGGTATCTGTTGGTGTTCGCGAATGTTCGTTTATGTCATATTGGTGTCCGGAAAATACGTTTCATATTCGGTGATGTTCGTTAAGACCCAGTCACACATACCATCACGCACGTCTAGTAAATTGTGGGGCTTTGACTTATTCGTGCCTGGCGCTGATGATGCGCGGTGTATTCGTTAACTTTGTCGCCTTGCTAACGCACAACGCGATGTCGAAACGCTGTGTATTCGCTGATTTATACACCTGATTTATTTATAACACGCTGTATATTCGTCTTAAACTCGCTGGCTCTTCTAATATCCTGACAAAATTCATGGACGCACAACGGCGCACTGCACTAATTTTTGTCACTCAAAGCGTGGGCTGTGCGTCGTGTATGTGGGACTGGGGTATTCCTGGTTACGTTCGTCAGAAAGTTTCCAGTATGTTCAAAACTGGTAACGGGCATTACCGAACAGACAAGTCGGTAGATATCAGATATTATTATCCAAATTGTTCTGTATAATGTACGGAATGTGTTCGTTAGTCTTCCTATTAAATTCTGTGAATCTTTGTTAGCCTACACCACGTTTCATGAAATGTTCAGAGCGGGCAGGAACGTTCTTCAAACTGGTTCAGTGTGACCGGGCCATTAGTGCTGGCGACGGCTGGTTTACTGACGAGCATGGAATGAATTTACCGGCTGTTTCCCGGGCGTTAAAAGAATGCGCCTACATAATCAGATAACTAATGCCTTCAGTTTATCTAGCGCACACGACGAATTGATAAACGAGCGAGAATCAGACGCAACGGTCGGAAGTGATGCATTCATAATAATAAATACCGAATGAATACATAATAGATGTACAATACCGACATAAGGAGTTTGTCTTTGTTATAGTGGAATTGTTTTGCATCCTAGTCGGTGTTTCACAAATATTAGGGCTCTGAACCTTTTTTAAAAACAAACTTTTCAATATTATGATGTAATAGTTACAATATTTTTCACGATGAGTTATTGCTGTTATTACAGCATTTTGCAATTACGTATAGATAGGCCTATAATTGTTTTTAAGTAAGTGACTAATAATCCAGACACACTGTTGTGTCCGCACCCACACACATTCGATTTGTTATCGCATTTTTTTATAATTTATTGATTCATTTAGTTTACTCTAATTAAAAAATAATATATATTTGTATCAGCGAGGTTTCCGCTAAAACATTCTTGGTAAATATTTCTTTCCAGACACAGTATTGTACCATCATGATACTTACAATGAGTTTTTGTTATACAAAATATTTACAAAATCGAACATTACACATACATAGAATCGTACATGTACCATTCATACATGGTATATCATTTAGGTCTTAACATATTTATAACAAGACACTTTTACCACCTTATATTGCTATAATTACTTTTTTTTAATAATAATGCGATAATCATTGTAACATTCATATTAAAATTAGCTTGTTCACAATTTAGCTAATTAAATTAACCTGTTAAAATCATCTTAATTTCGGATTATGGTCTGATACCCACATGTTACATCTGCTACCTCAAATTGTACATGCATACGGGATTCAATGAAAGTTAACTGACTTGACAGCCAAACAGGAAAATAAGAATTACTCAATACAATTACAGATAATATAAATTGGACAATATTCTCACTAAGTTTTACCTAATAAAAAAAAGTATTTTGTGAAGAGTTGTGTTTATGTTCGTCACGTGTCTGCTAGATGTCCGTTGTGTCAGGTATACAGCGTGCGGTAGGACTATATTTAAAACACACCACTACATTATTTGCTTTGTCCGACCACTACATTCTAAGCCGGGAATGGAGAGTTATTGTTGATCAAGTACAGACCAATTATCATGGTAGGCCCCCTGGTAGGCCTATGGTGCTATAATCAGTCAGGTGTGACTGAGCTGTTGATAATGATGGATCCTCATTATGGTCGGATGTGTTTTAAGTCAGTTAAAACCCTCGGAGCCCTACATACTTAGCTGTGGAAAAGGCCGCGGCCTTCGGCCGCGGCCTTTTCCACAGCTAAGTATGTAGAGCTCCTCGGGTTTTATCCTATACATAGTCCGTTTTGGTTGATTTATGTTATGTTTATGTCTGTTGTCCGGTGATGTCCGCGTTGCTCAGTCTGGTCAAGTCAAGTGTGACAGTGCCATCAGTTAGACTACCTGTCAATGCAAACTGACCAGTGCCGATGGTCATAGATTCATGTCTGCGCAGCTTCTCCTGGCGATGATACGGTCAGTGCACAGTAAACACGTGACGTTGATGCTGTGCTGGTTGCATGTTGGTACAGCGTCGCAGTGAATGAATTTTGTTTTACGTCGCTTTATCTACATTGTAGAAATATTTCGACAGAAAGAAGTCCACAGTCGGGAATGTGCCATACTTTTATTGAATGACATCAAGGCCCCCTATCGCGCACGGTGCCACATATCGAACCAATTGAGCCATGAGAGCCAACTCTCTCGCATCTCGCTCTGTGCGTCGCGATGGCTCATTCGGTTTGGCAGTGGATTCTTAACCCTTTAACCGCCGGTGTCTCATATATTCGGGTTTTCATTTTTTATTAGCACATCAAGTACCACATTTTAAATATGTTAAAGATAAAATGTGACATCAACCAGCTAGATTTAAAAAGAATTGACCTCCATTTCGTCAAATATGAATAATTTTCACTCACTTGAAGTTGTGGATCGCGTCAGCGAGACACAACTTCAAGTAGATGAAAATTCAAATTGAATAATTTGGCGGTTAAATGGTTAACCCGAGGGTAACGGGCTCAAACCCAGGTCAAGATGAATGATTGCCTCCGTGGTTCTAGACGTGGGCCAATAATTTTGAAAATACCGACTACTAGAACTTTAGATCATACTGCTGTGCGAAACCGAAATACAATATCTGCTTACTTCACAAGTAAGCAAATACTGTATTTTGGCTTTGCAGAGCAGCATAGATCAAATTATTTTGTTCGCTAGGCTCTATAGGATCATCATACGATCACACGATGAGGCCGGACTAATGACAAACCCAAAATGAAAATTAAAGTATTGTATGGTGATCGCACCAATCACAACCTTTCTGTTACCCACTACGCCACCATAGCTGATAGACGCCACTGTCATCAAATGAATAGGAACTAGAATTAATCCATTCCTTTAGCTCTCATAATAAAAAAGGCGGGATTTTGCTCTCTCATTTTGACCATCATCTGATTATCACATTAGACTTTAAAAGTTTTTGTACTCATTATTTTGAATCGGTATTAGGCTATTGAAATGTGATGTAGTTTTCGTGACTAAATTGCCGATGTATATAATTTAGTATACATATTCCGATTTATTGAGCTAAAAATAGAACTTTCTATGTTAGAAGAACAAGTAAATTTGTTAAGTTAAATTTGAACCCAAATGTTGCATCTTTAGGGAAACAAACAAACAAACAAACAAACAAACAAACAAACAAACAAACAAACAAACAAACAAACAAACAAACAAACAAACAAACAAACAAACAAACAAACAAACAAACAAACAAACAAACAAACAAACAAACAAACAAACAAACAAACAAACAAACAAACAAACAAACAAACAAACAAACAAACAAACAAACAAACAAACAAACAAACAAACAAACAAACAAACAAACAAACAAACAAACAAACAAACAAACAAACAAACAAACAAACAAACAAACAAACAAACAAACAAACAAACAAACAAACAAACAAACAAACAAACAAACAAACAAACAAACAAACAAACAAACAAACAAACAAACAAACAAACAAACAAACAAACAAACAAACAAACAAACAAACAAACAAACAAACAAACAAACAAACAAACAAACAAACAAACAAACAAACAAACAAACAAACAAACAAACAAACAAACAAACAAACAAACAAACAAACAAACAAACAAACAAACAAACAAACACAAGTCCCAAAACATAGACATAATTCGACCATGCAATTTTCAAACAGCTATTACAAAAAAAGCCCACCTCCTCAGATGTCCACCCAAGCTATTTTCAAGCTAATACCTTATATTTATCATATCTGAAGAGAAACCCCCTGCCTCCCTCATCCACACAGACACCCCTCCAGCCCCTGGACTATTTATGTTGAAAGTCTTTATGCTGAAAGAAGCTAACAAGCAGTATGTACTTACTTGTAATGTAAGCAGATACTGCATTTTGACTTTGCACGGCATTGCTATGCAATAACCCAGCAAACATGACACGTTGAAACAATGATGTTTTATGTTGGCCCACCTTCTGCGACGCTGGCCCAACATTAAAACATAATTGTTTCAACGTGTTGTGTTTGCTGGGAACACTCTCACCTTTGATGAACGTAGCACAGTCATTCCGGATGCTTCCTGAAGATAAGTAATTGCCACTGCGTGTCAGTGATCAGCAATTTTTTCCCCATTGACAGGAAATCTGCTAGTCAACTGTGATACTCTTTTTAGTTTGTCAATCGTTTGATTATCGGCTCCACTATTTAGATTTTAAATCTGTGTGTGAGAGACTCTGATGACGTGACTTGTAGTAGGAATTTCCACGTCAATGTTTGATCTCTGTTTTAAAAATAATACTTTTTGTATTTTCCTCCCCAATTGTTCATGTCATACCTTAGGTGATATATTTGCGGGTATTTTCAAAAATATCCGAAAATTAGATTCAATTTGAAAAGATTCAATTTGAAGGATCTGTAATATACAAAATTAGTGGAGTAATATACATCGGCTATGTCATTTCAACTTACCCGCCTCATATTCAGCTTGAAAATCAGTTACACTAGACTGTTTTGAAATAGGCCTATTTGAGCTGGAAATACATCACGATATTGCAAAATTTGTATGCTAAAGTTGCAAAGACAATTCCCAGCAGGTGCTAACAAATGAAATATAATACTTATTCAAATCAGCTAGTATACACTGGTTATACTTCTGCAAATCTTCTGCAATGTATTAAGTTGTAACGTTAACTATAGGCCTATATGTTTTCCGTACTAGGCCTATTATTTTAATTTTGTCCCAAAATTAAGAATACCGCAATAAATTTTCTGTCGTCAATAAATATATATCATTACCTATCAGAGTCGAAAGCTTGTGCCCAGAGACAAGGTCCAAGTTTTACAAAACAAGTCAGAGGCTTATGTCTTCGGCATGCACTGCTTGCTGTCATTAACCTGATCAGCGAATAGTTACTTCAATCCCGCTATTTCACTGGCGGGGATGACGGACTCCTGTTAGCGACTGTCACTGCTTTCTTAGTTTTTTTTGGTCTAATTCTAATTTTTTTTTGTGTGCAAAGATTGCTCACCGCTTTTACTTCAAAATATATGTTTCGCACGTAAATGTTTTCTTTCGTGGTACATAGAATGTACGGTATGTTTTAGCTTGATGAATGGTAGTCACTCGGAACAGCCATTGAGATCCAATTAATTAGCGAATCCTGCGCAGTTCCTGTTCTTGTTGTTATTCCAAGCGCAGGTGTGACATTCTAAGTGTTGTTAGCATGCTTCGTAAACTATCGACCACGCGGCGTTTGCAAAGACGCCCAATGGGCTGTGTGGACGAGTGGCGGCTGCGTTCGATACAGACTTGCCGGCATCTGAGCGTGATCTGATGACCAGACAATCCGGGCTACAGCGACGGCAGCAGCTGAATGACTGCGCGCGCAGCATCATTGTCGCCAGGATGGTCCTACCCAGCAAACACGAGTCGTTTGATGTCCTCCTTTTAGTCAGAAGGCCCGTTAGTCAGAAGGCCCATTAGTCGGAAGGCCCGTTAGTCAGAAGGCCCGTTAGTCAGAAAATCAGTACAGATGATTAGTCAGAAGGCCCGTTAGTCAGAAAATAAGTAAGGATTATTAGTCAGAAGGTCCGTTTGTCAGAAGGCACTTATGACAATTCTATGACCAATTATTTATTATTTTTATTTATTTATTTATTTGTACGCCTAGCACTTTCATAGGGATTGCGTTAATAAGAGGCTACTCAATAAACTTTTGAACCTTATGTTGCTCACGTAATTTTTAGCTACAAGTGAATGAAAAAATACCCATAATAATTGTATCAAGTATTTATTGCCAGGCCGCCTAAATAACAGTCAATTCTCTGCTAAGATGCGTTTACTCCAAGGAAGAACTGGGGTGGCCATCTTGGATTTGCAAATTTGAACTTATGCCGCTGTAAACTATCAGATAATGTTTACAAAAATTGTTGAATATTATATCCAGATTGACGTTTTCATCAAATTGTTCAATAATTGTAAAAAAGAAGAAGAAGGAGAAAGAGGAGGATGAAGAGGAGGAGAAAAAAGAGGAGGAAGAGGAGAATAATAATAATTGCATATAGTAGGCAGCAATGTACACCCCATGTCGTTGAACAGTTTAAAACAATGTAAGTATGAACAAGCAATATGACCAACATCCTGCTTCAAACGCAAGTACCCGAATTTTGCAACTTGCTGAGAAAAATGTGTCGAGATACTGCTAATAGATTTTTTAATGAGATACAAATTTTGCACTGGACTTGATTAGCACGGTAATAATATATACTGCACCAAAGAGTCAATAAACAATGCTAGGTATCAGAATAATATTTGGACTAACAGTTTATTATTTATTTTGAGCAAAATTATACATTTTGACATAAATTAAACAGATGGCTACAAAAACTCAACAGGAGTTGAGAAATGCTGTGGGGTTTTCTCGTGACGCACTTTTTATATTTATTTCAGTAAAGTTTTTACATGAAAAAAACATAGATCCGTGAGATAGTAATCCTAACATAGGTTTGATAATATTAAAACACACTCATTTCTGATAATAACGCAACCAAGCAATCAACTAATCATCAAATAAAGCTTACCTTAATAGTTTAAGTACAAATGTACGAACTACGAACCGCCAGTGATTTTTGCAAGTTTAAGATCATATCGACTTATTACCAATTATTATACGAATATAAATAATATCCTAGGGACGCGACATTTGATGTTTATGTGGTTATATAGGTTTTACTTTCAGTTTTGCAATTTGTTTTTGTATACATTAAGAATAGCTTTCTTGATTATTAGAAAACATTATTGCATTTTTCACATTATAATTTTCATGGCTATTTTTCTCCCTCAAACTATTATTAAACTACCAAATTTTTGGGAAACACGTGGACTCTATTAGATTTTTTAAGGTATATTTGAACAATTATTTTATGCACAACTCTCTACCATTTTTCATCAATAGCTGGACAACAAACGTTTTATTCAAAACAATATAGACCCCCCCCCCCCTCCAGATGTCAAATATGGAGCGTCCCCTGGCATTGTTCACTGTTCAATGAACAAATTCTGACTAACGGTCAATCTAACTAACGGGCTTGGACCTTCTGACTAATAGGCCTTCTGACTAACGGGCCTTCTGACTAACGGGCCTTCTGACTAAAAGGGTGTCACCAGTCGTTTACCCAATGTTGGTTCAATGTTGGAACGACGTCGTAGACGGCGGGTCATCATTAAACCAATATTGGGTAAACGTCTCGTGTTTGAAGGGATTCCAGCTGAGATGAAACAATCGGGTTCACTAGTATCCAGTGTAGCTACAAATCACGTGAATCAACTAAGAAAACATAGTTGAAACTGTATCTCAAAACGAAGCATGTCCCTTCATAACGTGCGACCAATGAATGACGTTGTACGTCCCATAAATACGTGTATGATATAGTCATTGTGTCGCTTACCCATCTAAACTTTCGCAACAACAATAATTACGCTTGATTTAAATTTTCACTAACTTGAAGCTGTCTCACGCTGACGCGATTCACAACTAGTGTGTGAAAATTATTCAGATTTGACAAAATGAAGGTCAGCTCTTTTCAAATCTTGTTGATTGATGCCATAGTCAGCCAGCCAAGATGTGATATACAATGAATAGATGGCATGTGTTTGTTACAAGCAAACCAACAACACAGTCATGTAGTTTAATAACCCAGGAATGACGTCTAGCCGGATAACATATTTATTTCGAGCCGAAAGTGTCCAAATTAGCAAAAACAAAATGACCGCCAACTCATGCTATTATAAATGATCGGTATAACTTTGTCAATATTTATCATATTCTAATGATTTTATTCTGTAATATAATGTTTTCGTGGTCAAGGAACACGATTATGAATGAAATTAGGTTGCTATTTTAACCCTCCTCTGATTAGAGTCGGCTGAACATGTATGTTCAATTGAAAAAATAAGCACAACTGATTTTAGGTGATGACTGAAGATCTACGTTTCATTGCTCATACAAGAAAACATTATGTACACGTTGCTACTATAGGGGCACAGTCAAAGTGCGTAGAAACTTTTATCTTTTCACACATAGAAATAAAATGCTCTTACAAATGAGTTATGTATTAATAATAATAATGTAATAATAATTATGCAATTATTATCCAAATTACTCATATATTGGTCAACATAATTATACGGAGCTTGTTCAAATTATACTTGACGTCATCCTAGCCCATCTGCAAATTTTTGCACACCTTTAGCATTTTTTGTACATGTTTCGCACATACAATTAAACTATGCTAGATGAGCTCCAGCTTATGGGTCAACAGATTATGTAAGCTTCCAAGTTAACAGCATTATTATTATCGAGCAGCAAGTCTAAGAGTCCTTGGGATTGTTCTCTGTCACATGGGAAGACAGAATTATATTTCTGAAGCAACACAGTATCATGCACAGCACGGCAGATGAAAACGAAGCTTTTACAACTCTCAATTAGCTTTGCTCAGAACATCAATTCATGAAGCTGGTATCAAATCAATTGTAGAACAGTTTGAACGAATTGGAGGTTTTTCTGTGCTACCAGAGATGAAGATAATCCTAGTCCATTGTTATCGCTGACCATCAATGATGTAGCAACAGAATACATTGAGGACGCCCTCGTGATTGCAAATGTATACCTACATGATGCAAAACTGGTCAGACTAAAGCAAAAAGTGGCCACACTCATTGTAGAGATAGGCATCCCTTTCAAAAGGCAGCATGTGCTCAATTTACAAGCTAGCAGATACTGCCTTTTGCCTTTGTAGAGCAGTATTGATGATTATATGTCTGTCTAGCAACTAATTCAACAATGATCTTAGACACACTGTACTGCATATCACGGTTATCTTACAATCATTCATGTGCCAGGCGAGAAGACCTACATGCATGTGTGCTGCTACAAGGTTATTGCTGGACCTCAAACCAACAAATCAGTGAGGTCCACCCTACATGTGTCATTTGGCTGAAATTGGGCAGCGTTGATCGAAATTAGCCGATTGCTGGGCCAAAATGTCATGTTTTTGTCAAACACAACTTCAGACATTATTTCTTGTATTTCATATCCTGTGTCTGAAGGAACAGTGTCATCTCATTTGCCCCACTATCCTTATGTCCAGTTTAGCCTGTAGAGTATACCCGAAATCACATGGTAGCATATTCATTCATTCATTCATTCATTCATTCATTCATTCATTCATTCATTCATTCATTCATTCATTCATTCATTCATTCATTCATTCATTCATTTATTTATTTATTTATTCATTCATTCATTCATTCAATCATTCATTCATTCATTCATTTATTCATTCATTCATTCATTCATTCATTCATTCATTTATTCATTTCATTTCATTCATTCATTCATTCATTCATTCATTCATTCATTCATTCATTCATTCATTCATTCATTCATTCATTCATTCATTCACTCATGACTTAACATTAAACAAACACTGGGTAGAAATGTCGTGTTTTCATTGGAAATCTTTTATAATGCACCACTAGTCGGGTTCACTATGTCAATAGCTGTATCTTCGTTGATATTTCGCGGGAAAATTGCAAACTATACATTTTTTAAAGCTTTGATATCTATTGAATCTACAAACCAATGTTTTCATTTTTCTAAACAGCTTATGGCGGCCAACTCGGATTTTCAAAAAGGCCACCACGAAAATCTAATTTGAACAATAACTCCATAGAATCACAACTTCGGTGTCTACACTATGTTTTCAGGGGCAAAGTATCGAGTGAAACCGCGTATAAAAATATTGTGGCCTTCCTTTATAGCGAATTCGGAAAAAAATCAAGATAGCCGCCAGAGAAAATCACTTTATGACAAAATCGCAGCGTCTATATTGAAAACCAAGTTATTTTTGCTTACATTGTAGAAAAATAATACAAATGTTATAGAAATGAGGACAGGTATGGTTATTATGCAGTTATCGTCCAGAAGTGATTATTGATATCCTAAGTTGAAAATTTAGCCGGGCCAATATCTTGAGAATCACAGTTCTGCTGTGTAAACCTAATTTTTCAGGGTCAGATAATCAAATGAAACGACTTTTAAAAATAATGGATAATTCCTATATGGCAAATTTCGATAAATTCAAGATGGTTGCCGGTGAGAATTATTTTATGACATAATAGAAAAAAATATTATTGACGGAAGCGAACACGGAAGCAGCCCTCCGTTATCGCCAGTCGGCCATTTAAAATTTAATATAGGTCAGCAAATTTTCTCAAGGTTTATTTAATATTACCGCTTTAGCTATTATGCAACATTTCCGAGATAATGAGAAAAAATAATTGAAAATGAAGTGATTTTATTTCTGCAAAATTTATCCTTGTGCGAGTCCTTACATTTTGTTCTATACTAACGGTCCAGCTACTTTGCTTTGATTTTGAGTTGCGTAAATATTTCAAAATTACTCAAATTCAAAATGGCCGCTAGACAGCTATTTTAAAATTGTTTGCTCCCAAAAATTAATCAGGTCATTGACTGATATTGCTGTCCATATTTGCCAAATAAAAAAAATCTGCTGGAAACTTCCTGAAATGTGCTAACAAGTATTTCCTTGTTACTTGCCCTAGTAATTAAAGGGTTGATGATATGGAAATCAAAATGTCACCAAAAATCCCCTGGTGTTATCTGATGGCTATGTGAAGTATCAGGAAGCAGAAGTTCATAGATCAGCTATCATGCAAGATTTCCGAGGTAATGAGAAAACAAATTTAAAATGGCCGACTGGCGGCCATTTTGGATTTTATGACTGCGAAATTTGTCATGGGTTATCTTTGTGTGAGACATTGCATTGTGTTTTATATTCATGGTCCAGTTATTTTGCGTTTTTTTAGTTAAGTAAATATCACAAAATTATTCAAATTTTCCACTAAACGGACATTTTGAAATTGTTTGCTCCCAAAAGTTAATCAGGTCATTGGCTGACATAGCTGAACATATTTGCCAAATTAAAAAAAGGATTTGATGGAAACTTTTTCCTGTGTGGCCATAGTAATTAAAGGGTTGGTGATATGGGGATGAAAATGTCATCAAAAAAATTCCCCAGTGGTATGTGATGGCTATGTGAAGTATGAGGAAGCAGAAGTTGATAGATTAGTAGCTATCTTGAAAACAAATAACTGCGGCGTGGAATACAGTAAACAGTCCGCCTCGGCGAGGGCTGCTATTATTATAGAAATCATTAAAAATATTATTCGTAGAAATCATAAAAAATAATATTCGTTGTAGTACTGAAGACATGCACAAGTGTAGCTTTAAACTGTTGTATGATATAATTACCAGAAAAGAGTATTGATATTCACCAGTAAGTCTACATCTTATAAAGGATTAGCATTATTTATTACTATAATGTCATATATGGCTAACTTCGAAAATCTTAAAATAAAAAAAGTTAGGTTCTTAGTCATTCTATTTCTGTGAATCTCATAGGTCTACTATAATGACCAGAAAAATAAAAAATGTACAAATTAATTATTGATGTTACCAATATCAGGACATGTTAATAAAAATGGACTAGTTATCCTATTCAATGTCAGATTCGTAAAAAAACATGTCAGCTGTTATTTTCATCATCTATGCATTCCCGCTTCCTCATCTACAACATGTTGGTAAATAGGGCAACATAGCCATATGTATTTCATCTGGGATTTTGTTGAATTGGCAATATAGAAATGCCTCAATATTTTAATATGCTTTATGGTTTTGTTCCAATAAAATATGTTTCAAGTGATCTCACTCGATACGTTTACCCAGAAACCATAGTTGTAGACACTAGAATTGTAATTCTATGTATATATTAGAACTCGATATATTGACCAGGTTAAATTTCCAACTTAGGATATCAATACGTATTTCCTGGACAATAACTGCATAATATACAAGATCAGAGATATGAAGGTGTTTTATATAACCGTACCTAACCTCGTGACTATATATTGTTTATTTTCATACTATGGTAGAAAAGATTTATGTGGTTTTAAATATATCGACAAATGGACAGCATATGGATATGTGGTTTTGTCATAAAATGATTTTTGGTCATCTTGGATTTTTTCGAATTCACCATATAGGAATGACCTAATGTTTTTAAAAATGGTTTCATTTAATTTGTTTGACCCTTAAAACATAGGTGTAGAACACACATTTTGATTTTATGTCAATTAGAACTGGATCCAAATTGGATTTTCATGAAGGCCATTTTAAAAAATTGCCGGAAACAAAATTGTACCACTCATGGAGAGTAGTTGGGGTGCACGTTGACAAAGCCCATGGACACTTGCGCAAATACACCTGGACAATGAATGCATTTTCCACTATTGTAAACATCCCCGACTTGTTTTGAGCCATATTTTCATTTAAAACATGCTTTATTTCGTCATAAATCAAACATTGCTCCAAGAGATTGACCAGGAAGTGTACACATATTGTTGTAGGTTGGGACATAGGCTTTCGTTTGTGGTCACATTTCAGCCCGTAGATGGTTGCCATAGAAACGGAACTGCCCCCAGTTCCAGAATATGTCGAAAATATGTGTTTTGACAATTCTGTTGGATGTTTTACCTCGAAAACTGGTAGTCAACGATAATTTTTGGTTGGAACATGTCAATTTGACCTTATTTTGCCAAAATTACCAATCGCTTGTCACCCACGTGTACTACTGATGGTCAAAGTTCACACGTTACTAAAGTAGTATGTGCCATATTTTATTGGAATATGGGCGCACACTGGCGCAAAATGATGATATTTGGCGCAGTCACATAGTTATGCCCTAAGCTATAAAACAAAACACTGCATGTCTGGAGGCACACACATCACTGGGGATAATATACCTGGTATGCATACGGATGAGTTAATCCCATTCATAACGGTTGCTATGGCAACCAATTGCATCCCAAATACCTACAATTCACTAAAACACACACACTGTACATTTAAAAAAAAGTTTCGCAATCTTATGAAAATAAATTTAAAACTATTCCAAGTGAATCCTACATGCAGCAGTATTAGTCTGTCACATCAAATGACAACAATTCCCCAAAACACACATAAATATATATTAAAAACTTTCAAAATCTAATTTAAACTATTTCGAACTGTTAAAGTGAATCTTACATGCAGTAATATTAGTGTGACGCGAGGCACCCCAGAGATTACTTGGGTTCAGTTAAGGGTCAAAGGTCATGTATGACCACGGTACTCAATGCAGTGTCCTATTGGAAATAGTGCATCAATTGATGCCAAAAATGCACTTACGTATATGTAACATTTAAATTGACCTCATTCGCTTCAAATTAAATGAGCGAATATCCCATAAGTGGAGATAAGGTTGGTGTGAACACCACTGGAAATTATTCTAGATGGGCAATGAAGCTTCTTCATGGTTGCCATGACAACCAATTTCACCCCGAATGCCGACAATTCATTTAAACACACATACATTTCAAATTAAAACGTTCACAATCTAACAAATGAAATTTCAAACTGTTCCAAGTGCATCCTACATGTAGGGGTCAAAAATAGGTATTTGGTAATCATGGTACTACTGACATTTAATTTACATAACTTCTGCAAGAGAGTTGACAATAACGACAAATATTTTCGTACACTCAAGAGCTAGATAGCTCTATATAACCTCCTTGCTATATCAGAATATATCATGAGTGTAGAAGACATGGTCTAACTATCTATATTGGTATATTTCACCTCCTTGGTCCCATGACTACTTGGGGTGTTTTGGTAAAGACCAGAGTCTAGGCGGGTTTCAACCATCACAGACATCTGAAGTGAACATAATCAGATAATTGTAGGAAAAGCAGCAAAACAAATCAATTTCCACCCGTTTTTTATTTATAGATACGTTGACCTTGCTGTGACCTTCAGATGACCTTGCCATGACCTTGGGATAACTCCCCTATGAAGCCAACCCATGTCACCATGTGTACTTGAGATGGGCTTCATCAGATTTTAATTATTGATCAAAACAATAGCAGAGTGTTATTGTTGGTCCATTTCTGCCATATCAGATAAAGGCAACACAAGGGTAATTTGATGGGGTATAACCTCTCCAACCCTTTTATTATTATCCTGTGATCTCTTGAGGTGTCCTTGTTGGGGTCTAGGTAAGTTTCAAGCCACCCTACACATCTAAAGTGAACATAATTGTAGAAAAAAAATCACAAGGTTATGTGTTGATTTGACCTTGCCGTGACCTTGAGATGACCTTGTCATGACCTTGGGGTAATAACCTTGTACAATCGAACCCCCAACCTCTCATCATGTGTACTTGGGTTGGGCCTTATCAGATGTAATTATTGTGTATTGTTTATTAGTCAAATGATAAGACCAGTGTGTTATTTGGTCCGTTCTATAATATGATACACTGCAGTGTTGACACGAGGGTGATTCAAAGGGGGGCGGATAAAAACCCTTCAACCCTAAATGTTATCCCTGCAACCTCTCGGGGGTGTTCTCGTATAGGTCCGTGTTGGGATCTAGGTATGATTCGAGCCATCATATACATTTCAAGTGAACATAATGTTAGCAAAAACAACAAAAATAAGCTATTTTCAACCGTTTTAAGCTGATTTAACCTTGCTGTGACCTTGAGATGACCTTGACATAACTTTTGGAGAGCTCCCCTATGAAACCCAGCACCAACTCATGTCACAATGTGTAACCTACTTGGCTTGGGTTCTGACCGATTCATTGGAAATGCTGGTCCAAAACTTTTTTTTAAATATTTTTGAACAAACTCCTTTCCACTGACAGTGTGTATATGACACATTCACATAAGGGTCAAAAAAATATATGGTCTACAAAAATCCACAGGGGGAGGGGTGTACAGGTGGGCCCAAGATTTAACTGGTCAACAAGTGCACGACGGAACGCCACCTAGCGAATACGATGGGAGTTAGGTCAAATTTTGACCATCCGGGGTGAAAGGGTTAATATGCTCCATTAGACACGTGTCTAGCCTTTTCACCTATTTAGAAGTACTTTAGCTGGACTCCTTTAACATCAAGACTCTAAGTGCTTTAAAAAGTGGAAATATCGCAAAAATAGTTATTCCATGGCGGCCTTTTTGAAAACCCTAGATGGCTGCCACAGGCTGTTCAGAAAAAAACAAAACATTGATTTTTGGATTCTGTAGATATCAATGCTTCCAAAAATGTATAGTTTACAATTTGCTCACGACATATCAACGAAAATACACAGTGAATCTGCTTGTACTGCACTTTCAACTACTGCTGACAGAGTGACCCTGTCAGTGATGTAATTAGAACTACTGCTGATTGGACCACCCTGTCGATAATAACCAGATAATACACTATTGACAAAGTCACCTTGTCAATACTGTATTATTAAACAGTGCTGACAGGGTCACCCTGTCAGTAGGGTCCGATCAGCTGACAACAGAGGCCTAGCTACCAGATCAGGACCCCCGAAATCAGCTGATGTGATCTCACCGACGCGGTGAGATCGCAACATTAATAGGCACAACAACACAACATATTACTGCCCACATGCATGCAAATAAAAACATATCTATAATTAAAAATATATATACATGTATACCATAACATGCATGTGTGCAGGAATATAATAATAGCCTGTCTATTATTATATACCAGACACCTTACATATTTCACCACCATAAGAAAAAGTGTATATATTAATTACATACTCTTACATAGGTAATATCAAGAATGCGGAGGATCGATAAGTGTAATAACTAGGAATTGAGAGGCGTATAACTGCGCATATCAGATAGTGTTTGAAAATGAAGCGAAATATTAAAAGTTTAAATAATACCTAACGTTAGTTGTGCACTTGCACATAAACGCCGCTGCAACAATTAATTATCGGGACAACAGTCATATGATATGCATGTAATAGGCTACTAGTGTCATGTTAATGGCAGTTTCATCCCATGTACACCATAAACATTAATATGTATTAACCCTTAGATCACTGAGATGTTCAATTTAAATTTCCAGTAACTTGAAGATGTGTCTCGCTACCGCGACACACAACTTCAAGTGACTGAAAATTTATGTTATTTGTGAAAATCCCAGTATGTATCAGTGTTTCAAGATTGAATGCATATTTTACTATGAACAGTTCGTTATCAGGGGCTATACAGGTGCTAATAAACCACAGAATGTCCATTGCAGTCGACATCAGTGCTCTAAGGGTTAATGTTCTTTGGTATTTATTATGTTTTTATTGTGATAAATGCTGTAATGAAGACACTGTGGCAGAAATGGTTTTGTCCTTCAAATTAAATTAATTTCTAGAATGGCAGGTTTGCCTTCGTAAAAAGTGTGTGAGCCGGCTACATGTACTTGAAGTACTGTCGAAATATTTAATATGTGGAAGTGTAGAACTGTATAATGTAACCAGACGTGAAATGTAACCGGTTACATTATACGGCGCCGTATAATGTAACCGGTTACATTTTACGGCGACTGATTACATTATGCGGTCACAGCGTCAACGTATAATGTAACCAGTGGAAAAAGGTACCATACAACCGTATAATGTAACCAGTGCCGTATAATGTAACCGGGATTGTTTTCTAAAACGTATATGTTTTGGGGATTATACTCCGGAAGTTTTATTCTAACTAGTATACTTAAATTATGCTGATAAGTGAGTGGTTATGTCTTCAAGTGGCGACCCTGGATGGATGAATTGAATGAATTAATCAATGATCGAACGTTCGAACGAACGAACGAACGAACGAACGAACGAACGAACGAACGAACGAACGAACGAACGAACGAACGAACGAATGAACGAGCGAACGAATGAATGAATGAACAATCAGGTTTAAGAATAAGGCATGACTTATTACATGACGCATAACTAATTACGGTTATTTTTTCGTTGGGTGTAAAGATGTCAAGGTACCATTCATTGCATAATAATTTAAATATCATTTCTAATGTTTGAACTTCCTTTTGTAATGATATACCAAATAAATCTAGTACAGGTTTTGATGATATTTCTATCAGATTAATAAAGGCAATTAAAACAGAAATAATACCAGCTCTCACATGTATTTTTAATCAGTCTCTAAATACCGGTATATTCCCAGAAAAACTAAAGATAGCTAAAGTAATACCTATTCATAAGAAAGGGTCTTTGAACGATATATCAAACTACCGTCCAATCTCACTCCTTCCCTCAATATCTAACATTTTGGAAAAACTAATTTTCAAACAATTGAGTACATATTTGAATGAACATAAACTTTTATATGCCAGTCAGTATGGTTTTAGGGCTGGTCATTCTACTGAGTTAGCATCGATTGAACTAATTGATAGAATCACTCAAGACCTTGATAAAGGAAAAATACAGATATCCATTTTCTTAGATCTCTCAAAGGCATTCGACACTCTTGATCACGTTATTTTACTTCAGAGATTAAACTATTATTGTATAAAGTCAGTAGAGCTAAAACTTTTTCAAGACTATTTACAAAATAGAACCCAATATGTTTCTTATGATAAAACTAATTCTTATATGTATCGTATATCCACTGGTGTGCCTCAGGGGTCTATATTGGGCCCTGTTTTATTTATCATATATATTAATGACTTATGCAACGCCAGTAAACTGTTTAGGATGATTATTTATGCTGATGATACTACTTTATACTCCACATTGGATGTTTATGGTAATTATATTTCCAAAAATTTAAATTTAGAATTGACAAAAGTTGCAGACTGGTTAAAGCTGAACAAATTATCAATCAACATAAAAAAATCCAAATTCATGGTATTTCATATGCCTCAAAAGTCAATATACCAAATATAGAGATTGAAAATATCAAAATAGAATTTGCTGATGAATTCAACATATAAGTCACCTTGTCAATACTGTATTATTAAACAGTGCTGACAGGGTCACCCCGTCAGTAGGGTCCGATCAGCTGACAACAGAGGCCTAGCTACCAGATCAGGACCCCCGAAATCAGCTGATGTGATCTCACGACGCGGTGAGATCGCAACATTAATAGGCACAACAACACAACATATTACTGCCCACATGCATGCAAATAAAAACATATCTATAATTAAAAATATATATACATGTATACCATAACATGCATGTGTGCAGGAATATAATAATAGCCTGTTTATTATTATATACCAGACACCTTACATATTTCACCACCATAAAAAAAAGTGTATATATTAATTACATCCTCTTACATAGGTAGTATCAAGAATGCGGAGGATCGAGAAGTGTAATAACTAGGATTTGAGAGGCGCATAACTGCGCATTTCAGATAGTGTTTGAAAATGAAGGGAAATATAAAAAGTTTAAATAATACCTAACGTTAGTTGTGCACTTGCACATAAACGCCGCTGCAACAATTAATTATCGGGACAACAGTCATATGATATGCATGTAATAGGCTACTAGTGTCATGTTAATGGCAGTTTCATCGCATGTACACCATATACATTAATATGTATTAGCCCTTAGATCACTGAGATATTCAATTTAAATTTCCAGTAACTTGAAGATGTGTCTCGCTACCGCGACACACAACTTCAAGTGACTGAAAATTTATGTTATTTGTGAAAATCCCAGTATGTATCAGTGTTTCAAGATTGAATGCATATTTTACTATGAACAGTTCGTTATCAGGGGCTATACAGGTGCTAATAAACCACAGAATGTCCATTGCAGTCGACATCAGTGCTCTAAGGGTTAATGTTCTTTGGTATTTATTATGTTTTTATTGTGATAAATGCTGTAATGAAGACACTGTGGCAGAAATGGTTTTGTCCTTCAAATTAAATTAATTTCTAGAATGGCAGGTTTGCCCTCGTAAAATGTGTGTGAGCCGCCTACATGTACTTGAAGTACTGTCGAATATTTAATATGTGGAAGTGTAGAACCGTATAATGTAACCAGACGTGAAATGTAACCGGTTACATTATACGGCGCCGTATAATGTAACCGGTTACATTTTACGGCGACTGGTTACATTATGCGGTCACAGCGTCAACGCAACCAGTGGAAAAAGGTACCATACAACCGTATAATGTAACCAGTGCCGTATAATGTAACCGGGATTGTTTTCTAAAACGTATCTGTTTTGGGGATTATACTCCGGAAGTTTTATTCTAACTAGTATGCCTAAATTGTGCTGATAAGTGAGTGGTTATGTCTTCAAGTGACGACCCTGGATGGATGAATTAAATGAATTAATTAATGAACGATCGAACGAACGAACGAACGAACGAACGAACGAACGAACGAACGAACGAACGAACGAACGAACGAACGAACGAACGAACGAACGAACGAACGAACGAACGAACGAACGAACGAACGAACGAACGAACGAACGAATGAACGAGCGAACGAATGAATGAACAATCTGATTTAAGAATAAGGCATGACTTATTACATGACGCATAACTGATTACGGTTATTTTTTCGTTGGGTGTAAAAATGTCATGGTACCATTCAATGCATAATAATTTAAATATCATTTCTAATGTTTGAACTTCCTTTTGTAATGAATGAATGGATCTAATTCATCAGCCATAGCGCTAGCCGTTCTGCGTCACAAGCAAAAATTCAGTATATATCTGCTTATACTATACAGATATTGTCTTTTGGATTTGCAGATCAGTAGGTTGCTCTTCTGACGAATGACAATCTACGTGTATACAGAAACCTATGATGCCATTAAATGGTTGTTGTTTTATCTACAATCGGTTCTAATTGAAACAGAAAAAAATAACATTTGTCTCTTTGACTAGCATCATTATTTTTGAAAAAAAAGATCAATATGAATATAAACTAGAACAGGAGTTCCCGAACTCCGAGGCCCGGCTTTAGTCTGTTTGAGTGCTATATACAAAAATCGGCTTAATATTTTCTAAAAATAACAGCGTAGTGGTCTTCCTAGTGGGCCCGAATCCTAAATGTCCAGGATATAATTGAGGAAAGAACCAAGGATATAAGTTAAAATATATCTTCACATGCGTATTCCTTCCACCACCATCGCCGGGGCTGGCCAACATTCATTCAATACTTTCCTTTTACACGCTAGGGGATGTAAGGCAAACTCATATCAGACTTGGTTTTTGAAAAAAAACACAGCCCAGGCTTTAGCATGATATGCGGCACTACATGGTTGGGATGGCAAAAAGAAGTAAAATCGGTATGTGGCATTGAAGCAACACTAAACCACTACACGAGGATCCCGTCCTTATATGATTCGAAGGATTGCTTGGAAGGGCTGTAGAACCGTATAATGTAACCAGACGTAAAATGTGACCGGTTACATTTTACGGCACCGTATAATGTAACCAGTTACATTTTACGGTGATTGGTTACATTATACGGTCACAGCGTCAACGTATAATGTAACCAGGGAAAAAAGGTACCATACGACCGTATGATGTAACCAGTGCCGTATAATGTAACCGGTTTTCCAAAACGTATATGTTTACGTGATTATCCTCCGGGAAATTTTATTATAACTATAGTATGTTTAAATTAAACTAAATGAGTGGTTATGTCTTCAAGCGGCGTCTGTTCGTTCCTTTTCGCTTATTCGCTTTTTCGCTTATTAATTAATATATGAATGAACGAACGAACGAATAAATTAACGTCACGAACGAATGAATGAACGAGCGAACGAGCTGGACTATAAATACACATGAACTGGCAATATGCATGATATGAGAGACGCATAACTTTTTCACAGAGGGTTCAAAAATGTCATAGTACCAATCAATACATACTAATTTAAATATCATTTTACATGTTTGAACTTCCTTTTTTAGTTAATCATCAGCTATAGCCGTTCTACTTTATCATGCAAAGAACAAGGCAGTATTATCATGATTATATCTGCTTACTTCACAGGATCATAATTTTCCTTTCGGATTTGCAGGGCAGTACGGACCTCTTGTGACGAATGATAAACGACATGTATGCACCAACCTATAATGCCATTAAGTAGTTGTTTTTTTATCTACGAGCGAAAATGTGAGCTATCAGACGTGTTCACAAACCTGATATGGTGGTTTTGTGAAAATAATCAGTTCAAATTATAACACAAAAATAATATTTGAATAGATATGAATATAAATCATAAATTTTGATATTCCACTAAAATCAGTGACCATTTAATCAGCTCGTATTTCTTAAATAAATAATAACAAAAATGCCCTGTACATCTTTCAATGTGGGCATATGCGTTCAGATCCCAATTAAAGCACCGATTATGACGTATTAGTCATATCATTATTAAGGTATTTGTCATTCATCAGAAGCTGAAATTTGCGTGATCAATGCCAGTTTCAAATGAATGAAAAATGTCAAAGGACAATGCAAAACTTACATGTAAGTTATTTAGATAAATATAGTTGTTTCGTGGACTTGTCTCCGTCGCTATTTATCACGACAGTAATGATACTTTTTGTTGATCCTCTTTTTTAATATTAAAAATATGTAGTAGTATCGGCCTGTATCAGTGCCACCCTTCCTGCCCCAAATGAATATTTAACACAGGCACAGGCACTGATAGTTAAAAAAATAATTATGTCCAATCTATGCCCAATCTATAGTTCATCGAGGAACTCATTCTTCGATTGCAGATTGATCAAGGAAACAGAAAGACATGAACAAACGAATCAGGAATACCAACAAACAGGGGACGAATGATGGACAAAATAATGAGGCAACGAGAAGCGAATTCACGGGCAAACGCTAATTGAATGAAAAAAATGAACCAACAAATGAAAGAACGAACGAGCGAACGAATGACCGAACGAACAAATAGACGATTTTAGGCTGCATTTGTTCATATATAGGCTAAATTGGGTCAGGAGAATCTGAGGATGGCGCGATGAATGATATGACACTGTCCTCTGGACACAGGATTCGAAATTCAAGCCCTGGTGGTCACAGTACTACTCTCGTTCAAGGAGACTTCCCACAATATTAAATCTTTACGAGTGAGCGAAGAATTGAATGAAAAAAAATGAACCAACAAATGAAAGAACGAACGAGCGAACGAATGACCGAACGAACAAATATACGATTTTAGGCTGCATTTGTTCATATATAGGCTAAATTGGGTCAGGAGAATCTGAGGATGGCGCGATGAATGATATGACACTGTCCTCTGGACACAGGATTCGAAATTCAAGCCCTGGTGGTCACAGTACTACCCTCGTTCAAGGAGACTTCCCACAATATTAAATCTTTACGAGTGAGCGAAGAAGAAATTATTGTTTCTTCGAAACCTGAATGTCAGAGCGAGGGACGAAACCCGCGATCTGCGATTTTTCAAGCAGGCAGCTTTAGCCACTGCACCAGGCCACACCCGCAATTATTTCACATCGAGTCGGAAGTGCAAAGTTGAGTTTGAATGGCAAAATCTGAAATCCGAAGTATGTAACTCCAACACAACTGGTTTGTCTCACATAATAAAATTAAAGACACGTGATTGAAAAGGCAAATATGTATTTAAACCGCTTTATATATAATTATGGTCTCTCCCCCCTAAATAAACCGAAGCCACAGACAGAAGATGTCTACTAATGATGGATTTTGAATTCGGATGTTCCAATCTCTATAATTTTGTCGGTGTCCCCTTCATGCAGGATATCAGATATAAATTGTTTCGTGATAATCTGGCAGGGATACAATGGGCTAAAAGGATGTGGGTCTGGTTTGAAAAAGAGGGTATGAATTTGCCTAATTTGAACTGTGGTGATATTTTTACATGCTAGGGGGTGTAGCTGAAAATCTATCTGAGTAACAAACCCATATCGAACTATTTTTGAAAAAAGAACAGTCCAAGGTTTATTATGATATGCGGCACTACATGGTTGAGAAGTAAATTTGGACTGTGGAATTCAGGCAATTTACATGTATTTCAGTGGGACTGGCATTCGGGGTGGTGAGAACATAATTATGATACATTGGGTCCAGAAATTTAGTATGTAGAAAAAAACTAATTGAAGAAAATTAAAAAAGAGCAAACTTCGACGTGACAGGCGCAGCGCTAAGCAACTGATTTGATTCGAAGGATTAAAGTATTACGATGAAAATATTGACTACCATCAATTAGTTTTAAAAAGTGCCCTTTTATTTCAAGAGTAAATTACGGGCACTATAAGGAGCGGTTACATTATACGTCAGTGCTGGTTACAAATTACGTTTATCTCTGTGACCGCATAATGTAACCAGACGTATAATGTAACCGGCTACATTATACGTCTGGTTACATTATACGGTTCTACAGGGGTTAGAATACAAGACTTAGACCACAATATTCCAATATCAGAGAAGCGTCAACCTTTGAACGTAATTAATAGATTTAAATGAACTTGGGGTGTATTTAAATAGATTTATATTTGGTGAATCAAATAAAATGTTTATATGACATTTCAAGGTCAATATGTAGGACAAAATCAAAGTCAAACACAAAATTTACGCCTTTTAACGGTTTTAGCTTTCTTTTTCAACAGGGCAAACGTTACTAAAGTGATAAAATATCACTTTTATAAAACTAAAGGAGTAGTTATTGAAAATAATAATTTAATAATGATCTAATTAACAAAAAGCACAATCAATTAATTAGGCCTCAGTCACCTCTTCTTGAATTGACCTATTGAGAATTTGAAAGACCAGACAACAATGACTAGACATTTGGAAAATGAGCGATTTTGTCTACATACTAGTTGAAAAAAATGTTTACTCTATTATGTAATTTAATTCTCTAATATAAAAACGCCCACCTTCCCATATGACTACTCAAGCTTTTTTGAAGCCAATATCTTATATTTATCAAATCTGAAAAAAAATCGGGCCTCTCTCATGCACACATCCACTCCTCCAGCCCCTGGACTATTATGGTTGACACATATATTGATTATCAAAGCATGTGAACCTAATTATGAGAAATGAAATGAAATGAATCGGGCTTTAGGCCACCTTTGTGCACATATAGGCTAAACTGGGCCAGGAGAACCTCCTGAGGATGGTGAGATGATTGAGATGACACTGTCCTCCAGACACAGGATTCGAAATTCGAGCCCTGGCGGTCTGAGGCCGAGCACGCTACCTCTCGGTCACGGAGGCTCCCCGCAATACTGACTTTCACACGTGGATGGGGAAGAAACATTTTTGTTTCTTTCAAACCGCCGAGTCCGGGAACCGAACCCCGAACCCTGGCGTGAAAGGCAGCGGTGCTAACCACTACCCTAGGGCCCCCGCCCACCTAATTATGAGACTCTATTTGTGTTTGTACCGACTATAACGTTGCTCAGCTCATATATCATTTTTTTATCAACTACAACATACTTCTATGTGACTTTTCAAAGGATATTATTATGATAATGTATATGCATATCTGTATTATGCCATAATGATGAGAAATTTGTTCATGCTTTGTGTATAATATAGTCAGGGCTGTAAGGGCAATAAATGGACTGTTTGGGGCAAATTGTTCCAAAGCTATCAAATTCGGCCCAGATGTCGACAGAACCATACTTGATCGATTTAGGGTGGATGCCAAGTAAGGCATCACCTTGCGCCACTGTAGAGGCCAAATCCAAAATGGCCGCCACTAGATATCATAAATATCAGAATTAAGCCATATAATAATTAAAATCCTAAATTACAAGAAATAAAACTTGCTACTGAGAAGCATTATTTACGATCCATATGCTTTTCATAAGTTTAGATTGATTTCTCCCCAACATGTCACATTTTTAGTTATTGGCACAACGCTCAATTATTATGATCTGCTCATTCTATGTCAAATAACTGCACGTTTTTCAATCATTTCCATACAAGTAAAACAGTTATATGATCACAGGCCCACCAAAATTAAATAAACAGTATCAGTCATAAATAGTTAAATTAATTATTGAACATTATTGATTTTGTCCTTTGACGTCAAGAAAGTTAATACGACACATGACATTAGGAATGATACAATACGTACGTACATGTCACTGGAACCACGCGATCATCCTAATTTATTGCAATTTTCCACACCTTATTATCAAAATTTGATTTCTATGCCCTAGTAACAAACAACGTTTCAGCAGATAGATCCCCAAAATATCACATTTAATGAATCTTATTTATTACATACATAATAATAACATTACTTGGCAACTAGCCTAATAGTTAAATTATATTACAGCGTAGCATGCAGAAGTAGAAATATTTACCACTAAAATTATTTAGGTATTTTTAAAAGTGTAATAAAACTCACATATAACATGTTTACAAAATAGTTTAAAAATAAATAGTTTATGTCATTCAGTCATTGCCAGTGGACCAGGCCGCGTGGGATCAGTGTACGTTGGTATCGTTTAGTTTTTGCTCTTGGCTCTGGGGATTTTGTTTTCTTTCTCAAATCTTGAATGATCCATTCACATTATGTCAAATAAATGCACGATTTTAGTAATTTTCAGACATATACATTAATTGTATCAGTATGCCAATTTAAATAGAAATCCATGTTGCCAATATATAAAGCCTAACCTAAAGTATAGAATATCCAACGATGGAGGATGGTCTAAAATGAAAGTTTTTTCGTTGATTACACTGTCAATTCCCAAGCGATTTCATGAAATCTTGTCAACACTATTTTCTATTCATTTGCCATATATCCTGAAGATATTGTATAGTTCAAAAGTTAGGCCATTTGACGTGTAGTACATTTTTTAAAGCGACACAATCAGGCCAAAATCATAAAAAATCGGTAATTTTATTTTGGCTTCTTAATATGACCATTTGATGTAAACATGTCCATAGACTTTAATTTTTGTGTTGCGCTTTTACCAGTTAAGCAAAATATAAAAACGAAATTCACGTATTTCTTATTTTGGACATGCATTTCCGAAATAAGGAAATACTAAATTCGGGAAATGTTATTGAGTATTTCAAAAGTGATATTGACCACTGAAGAAGAGATCGCAGCCACTTTAAAAGTTATCTCAGCCACTACAAAGTTGTTCTGATCACTTCTTCAGTGGACAAGATCTTTTGGTTTGTGGCCAAGATCACTTTTGTAGCGACTGAGATAACTTTTAAAGTGGCTGTGATCACTTCTTTAGTGCCCAAAATCACTTTGTAGTGGCTTAGATAATTTTTTCAGTGGCTGACACCATTTGTTTGAGGCTAAAATCAACTTTGTAATGGCTGAGATAACCTTTAAAGTGGCTGTGATCACTTCTCCAGTGGCCAAGATCACATATATAGTGGATGATATACATTTTATTGCGGTCGTAATCACTTATTTAGTGGTCAAGATCACTTTTGTGGTGGTTTAGATATTTTTAAAGTGGCTGTCATCACTTCATCTTCACTAGGCCTACTTTGTAGTGGCTTAGATAACTTTTTCTGATGGCTGACACCATTTTGTTAGTGGCCAAAATCACCTTTGTAGTGGCTGAGATCATTTTTATGGTGGCTGTGATCATTTCTTTAGTGGCTAAGATCACTTTTATAGTGGCTTTAATATTTTTTTAAATGGCTGTGATCACTTCTTCAGTGGCCAAGATCACTTTGTAGTGGCTTAGATAACTTTTCCAGCGGCTGACAACAGTTTGTTAGTGGCCAAGATCACATTTGTAGTGGCTCTGATAAGTTTTTGATCACTTGTTCAGTGGCCAAGATCAGTTTTATTAAGTCTAAACGTAATAACAAACATTTATACCATAAAAAGTTAACATGAGCGAGATGAAGTCCTGCTGATATTTAGTAAAAACGTAGTAGATTGTTCAAATGGAGAGATAAAATACAACCTTAGCGTTTTGTTGCAGATTTTATATTTAACAGGAATCAATAGTATATATCCACGTTAAAGCCCTGGATTGTGACCTTCAACTGCAATACAAAATGTTGATAGATTTTTAAGTTTAGATATTCATTGGGCAAAAAGGTGAAGCACGGGCAATTTTTCCAAGCCGACAGAAAAGTGCGCAAATTTTAAGTCGAACCAAAAAAGTGTGTAATATGTTGAAATAGCTCCTTATTTTTATACCATTTATTTAGAGCCATCAATAGTTCTAGAACATGTTTGAATCAAAACTAAACATTTATCACATACAAAAGCAGCTGAGAGAAAAGTATTTTGATTTTGAAAAGTATTTTGAAAAAGTATTTCAAAGTAGATAAAATTAATACCGACATAAAGCTCTCTAGCGCATTTGGCAATTATCGGACACAAAATATATTACATCAATGTGAATGTGACTGTCCATTTTAAAATATATTGATATATCTCAACATTTGACTACTCATTTGGCACAAATGTGACATATGGTCAATTTTCCCGAGCCCGAAGAAAATCACGACAATTGTTACTACTTTACATCTAGCCAAAAAAAGTTGGAATATTTTCACATAATTCCTTATTTTCATTCCAAATGGGTTTATGTTAAGTCAACAATAGTTCTAGAACATGTTCAAATTAAAAATAAACATTTATACCATACAAAAATCAGCTGAGAGAAAATATTTTGACTACATGCAGAATAAGTATGAAAAATAGATAAAATTAGGGGATTAAACTACCAACTGAAAGCTCTTTGGCGCATTTGTCCATGATCTGACACACAATATGGGACATCCATGTAAGCGCATGTGTCAATAGCTTTGATATTATTATAGTAATATAGTATTGATATTAATTATATTGATATAGCTCAAAATTTGACTACTCAGTAGGAAAAAGGCTGTAATACGATCGATTTCTCAAAATCGGACCAAAATCGCAAATAGGTCACAGTTTTGGCCATATTTCAGTAAAGCAGCGGCAGTTACATGATCAACAGGTTGATTCTGGCCCCTGAGTAGCCCAGCTAAGTGAAAATAATAGTGGCTTAAATTGCCCTTCCGGGTGACACCATACCCCAGCCACGTTTGCTCTAGTATGAAACCTAAATATTTTAAAGCATTTTGTTTTCCAAAATTGTCTTTTTTGCTCAACAATTGTGAAGAAATCAAATTATTTAAATAAAATAACATCAGGAGTAGCTAAATTGGCAATTACTATAACACATAGCGATATATCACGTGGTCAGAGCCCTTAGTTTATCTTTAGTAAGGCATACCTCAAATCTGGATGGCGGCCATCTTGCATTTGGCTAATACACCGGCCCTGAGCGATTCCCGTCTTTGCATCCATCGCAAATGTCTGTGCCAAATGTTTTAGCTTTAGAAGAATTTGCCCCAAAATATCCCTAACAGTCCCGACTAATATGTTTTTTTAACCTTGAGGGCCCCACGGTAAATGAGTTTTTAAAGGCCTACTGTTACTTTTTTATAAACGAAACCCTCCATGATTAAACAAGAGCTGTGACAACTACTGTGGTGATTAACAACTTCATTCAAATGTAACGGTTGTTAGATATTTGATTAACCCTTGCGCCGACAATACCGCATACGTTTTAAACAAATTTCAATAAAAAAACGCCTTAATTATAAAAGAAATTAAACATGCACTTTGGGAGATGTCTAATTGTCATAAATAGAGCTGTATATCAGCTTCAAGTGATCGGAAAATAGAAACTAACAATTCAGTTGGACAAAAAGTTGAATTAGCGATGGGGTTAGGATTGCAAATAGTTTAGCAGTTTCACGGTCCAAACGCATTATTTCTGATGTGATGATGTCTGTCGTGACTGATAGGTAAATGATGAAGGTAAATGAATACGGTAGTTTTGTTTAAATACATAATAATGAGAATGATCTCATGATGTGTTCTTTATTCGTATAACAATCGTGTATATTCCTCTCATAATATTTTACAAAAATATTTCTATCTGGGATTTAAATAATATAATATTTGTTGCCATTCATCCCATGCCTACACCAAACCGACTACGAAGAAAGACCGGCAACAAAGTCCACTTGTTTTTGCACAAAGACCCATAACTCAAAGAGAGAGAACAAAACAGAAACTTTTACTTTTTTACAAATACAAATTACCATACAAATTAAATGATTTCACTAGTATATTTGTATTTCATAATTGTTGATACATCACATTCAGTCTATATCACGAACTTATATATTATTCCATTTAATGTATCTGGATCAGTTATGTTTTGATATTCATTTCGTTCAACAATGACAATATATACGTCATCTGGGGAGTTTCAACGGTCAGAAAACAAAACGTGACCATTCATAATATAAATCAGTCGTCGTCCAATGAGCATAGATTTATAGCAGTTTCTTCTACAAATATATGTTTTACAAATCGATGAGAAGCAAGGTGAATCGTTAAACATTCTATATGTTTTACCTGTCACTTCCATACAATATATTCAACAATTTAGTATTATTAACAGTTATCATTCTGTCTCTAAGATTATGAAGAAAAAATATTTTTATTAACAACATGCTGTGATTCCCATATATGTAAAAATTATAGCGATACAATACGTCTTTAATTTTCCAATCCCAATTATCAGGAAAATCATCGTTTCGCATAGTATGCACGTTTGTAGAAGTAATGTAATGAACAGTTTTTTTATTTTATCACACAGGTGGCAATTCATCTCGTAGATTGAGTGAGATAGAGAACATTGATGGAAAAAATATGGCCTAGATGAGGTTTTCAAATTAACATTTCCTCTCATTGCCAAGCTCCTATTTAAAAATAGTATTTCACCTTGGTGTTTGTGAAACTAATTATATCAACTGATTAACATCATGTCTATGATTTTGATAATGCTCATTGCCGAGAAATTGAAAAGGAATTACTATATATTGGCATTATGTATGCTCAATATGCCGGTAAAAAATCCAGTGGTATAATATCTCATAACAGATCCATGGCTCTTTAAGTATTTCCAAGATGGTAATCAGTGTACCATGACACACTGGGATAGTCTCTGGACAACCATGTTTCCTGGGGCCAACTCATTCTCCTTGAAGTATTTTATTACCTGTAGAGTGACTTCACAATATAGGCATATTGTAAATGGTCTATAACAGACAGGCATGGATCCATCACAACAAAACATCACACATGAGAAAGGAGAACTATATTATCACAACATATTTCATCACGCAAGTGGCATAAAGAATACGCTTGCTGATCAGATAAATCAGAATATACTGTGACAATAAGCATGATCTTATTATTTATTCTTTCTAAAAATGGTGACCGTCAATTTTGCCTTTTCAAAAGATTAAAAGTAAAATCAGAATATTTCAGGCTCAAATGATTATAATTAATCTTGGCTACATTTTTTTTAGTTTACTCACAACTTTAATTTTCATTAATTAAAAAAACAACGGCGGCCATCGTGTGTGCGTGAAATATTCGTCAAATTATCTAGAAGACACAACAAATAAAATAATTTTAAAATTATCTAAAAAAGACAAATCACACATATTATCTAGGTGATAAACCAAGATTAAAAAGCGGCGGTCATCTTGGTTTTGCATTTTGTAAAAAATGCCCAGGGCTTACAATCTGGCACTCAACGGATTTGGAATCGCCGAAGTCGAATTATATAAAAACCGTCATAAAACTTTATATATATCTAAGAACAAGGTCAAGTGCCTACTTAGACCTGGAAAAGATCTTCTATATCGTGTTTGGAGCGATATGTCGCTCCAAACATGACGAAGACCTGTTCCAGGGCTAGTGCCTACTAGCTTGGACTAAAAGAAGAATTTGTAAATGAAATATATAAAATTAATAAAAAAGGTCAAATGTGCAATTTCCACAGTTTGAAAATAATAACTTTGGTGAATAAAAACGGCGATCGGAATGATATAATAAAGTGTAGACCTATTACACTATTAAATACTGATTATTTAGTTTATAAATATTTGCGAATAGAATTAAACCTATGTTGAAAAACATAATACATTCGGATCAGAAATCGTATTTTAGGCAGGCAGATCAGTGAGAATGTAAGACTTGCACATTGTATTACTTTTTACTATGACAATTATTAAATTAACGGGAGCAATTCCAGAGGCCTTTGATCGTGTCAGTCATGAATGGGTTGAAATGATAATATCGAAGTGCGGGTTTAGTAAATAACTTCAAAACATGATAAATATACTATGTGCTAGAATTACTATTTTTACTAATGGGTTTTCAGTGAAACAATAAATATTTAAATGGGAGTAAGACAGAGCTCTCCGCTCCCCGCATCTACATATTTTACAATGTGAAACATTAGCAAGCAAAGTGAGAGAAGACGTAAAGTGATTACAGCTTGTGATAAAAATAGAATGAAAATTGGTAAGTAAAAAAGCACTGTTTGCAGATGATACGAAATGTTATATTATTGACCTGGAATCATTTGATATATGGCTTCAACATTTACACACTTACCAGCGTGCATCAGGAGCAGTAATTAATTAAAAAAAATCATACGGCTTCTTAATTGGTATCTTAAAAGGTCATGAAAATTTATGTGACAAGATAGAGTGGACTTATGGAAGGAAAGCAGCTCATGGGGTAAATTATGGCATAATAATTGAATAAACTTTTTTTTTATAAAAAAATGATAAACTTCAATATATTCTATCTTTATGGAAAAAATCATTTTTTTAACATTATGAAAAATCGTATATATTAGTAGAATATGTTGTTTTTAGTACACTTCTATACGCTTTTATCGTTTTGCATGTAACTGAATATGTATTCAGTAATGTATGTAAGAGAATTTTTATAAATCATGCTTACAGACGTGGAAAGATTTACCACATAAAAAATTCCCAGCTATCAGCATAAACACAATTTCAAATTATTTCTAGCCTGTCGCACAGATTGAAGCTCAACGTTTACGTAGATCTGAAAACGTAGAATATCATTCAGAAACTAGTTTATTTATCAAGCGAATAGTGAATATTGTTTCACGTCACTTTCTGCACAATCATGGCAATATCGCGATAGAAGGAAGCCCAAAGCCGTTTTATCAAAAATACAAATAAAATGTGGGTGGATGTGAATGTGTGTAAAGAAAATCATTTGGTTAATCTTATTGAGAGCTTGGTATCAAAATCTTATAGCAAAGACTTTTGAGAAACCTATTATAATTGTCAAATAAAATGGGATATTGTATACAAAAAAGAACCCTTCATGCTTTTGTCTCAGAAAGCAATGGAGTTTCATATAAAATGTATAAATATTTGTGTGATGACTGAAAACAGATTTAAAAAAATGAATAAGTCTGACGGGTTATGTGAATTATGTGAATGAGATTTAATGCATGAATCATGTGATAGTGAGACTATTGATGAGTCTGGAAAATGTATCGTTGATCTGATAAATGTTAATAATAATAATATTAGATATAAATATTTTGAAAATGATGTAATATTACGATGTCCGAGTGAAAATTTAAATATGAAAGAGAAACAAATTGTAAATTGTTTTATTTTAAATGTCACATGCCACACACAAAACAATGGTTAGATGCTTCAATAAAAATTTAAAAACAAATACTGATGTGCAGCAGGAATATAAAAATACAAACCATAGCTACAATTTATCACTGTAAATTATTTTACATATATAAATGTTTGTATATAACTTTAAATATGTATACTATGTATGTGAACATAACTGTTTTGAAATAATAACAAAAGTGTACCATAATTGTTTTGAAATAAATGATGTAACAAAAAAAAAAAAAAAAAATAGATCACCAGGTGATGATGATATTTTAACTCAACATTTTCAAGTATTATGCAACCAAATGCTAAAAAATCAATGTCCTTGTGGTTCTATCACATACATAGAGTTCACGTGAATCACTATCATGATGATAATGTGGCGAAACAATTCGTGTTTCTTATATTTCGCTGAGTGTCAGTTTTGTTCTAAGATAACAGCTAGCATCCCTAACCCTAACCGGGAGCACCAACGCGAAAGAAACATTTAGCAAATATTAACGTCAGTTTGCTGCTTGCTGCCATTTTATTTTTATCGTCTAATTTCAGGCAGGACTGCTGACACTGTTTTATTTTGCCATCGTGTCACGACATGGACATCAATATTCTCTCAGCTATTGCCTTACCGGGAGAGTTTTGTAAACTTTCCGAAGGAGAGCAGTCAGTCGCGAGAAATGCCCGTTAGTAATCGGGCGACAACAGGACATAGCTTCGCAACCTACAGTTAACGTTTTCCACACCATTACCATTATATAGCCTGTCGCCAAATGACACATCTGGGTGGAGCCTTGCAAATGGCCATACGCAAACTATTTTGCGCATTATTGATGCATGAGATGTCTAGAATGATATGAGCATCTTTGAGCATTTGGAATTATCACTGAAAATTCGAAACGGCCGCCGCCAACTAAAAAAATATATATACGAAGATACTGGTCATTTTAGGGTTTGAGGTGGAAAGTGGGATATAAATAGCCATAACATCGCCCTCCTAAAGTCGCTTTGAATCCTATAATGTCGCGCTTACCCTGCTTAAGTGGCTGCCAGGACGGGGGCGGGGGCCCTAGGGTAGTGGTTAGCACCGCTGCCTTTCACGCCAGAGTCCGGGGTTCGGTTCCCGGTCTCGGCGGTTTGAAAGAAACAAAAATGTTTCTTCCCCATCCACGTGTGAAAGTTAGTATTGTGGGGAGCCTCCGTGACCGAGAGGTAGCGTGCTCGGCCTCAGACCGCCAGGACTCGAATTTCGAATCTTGTGTCTGGAGGACAGTGTCATCTCAATCATCTCACCATCCTCAGGAGGTTCTCCTGGCCCAGTTTAGCCTATATGTGCACAAAGGTGGCCTAAAGCCCGATTCATTTCATTTCCGCCAGGACGGGGGCCCTGGTGTAGGGGTTAAAGCTGTCTGCTTGGAAAGTCGAAGATCGCGGGTTCGAACCCCACTCTAGCCTTCAAGTTTCAAAGTAAAAAAGAAAATATTTTGCTCTCTCGTAAAGATTTAATATTGTGGGGAACCTCCGTGACCGAGAGGTAGCGTGCTCGGCTTCAGACCACCAGGGCTCCAATTATGTGTCTGGAGGGCAGTGTCATCTCATTCATCTCACTATCCTCAGGAGGTTTTCCTGGCCTAGTTTTGCCTATATGTGCACAAAGGTGGCCTAAAACCCTATCCATTCATTTCATACGTGGTCGCTAGCTGTATTTTGAAAACAAATGAACTAATTATCCGATATTCAAGTGTGATATATCATTTGTGTCAAGTTTTGGGGCATGGAACCCATTTCTAGATCCCAAATTCCAATGATAAACTTATGTGACCTTCAAACACCACATGGATGTCAAAACAGGAGCACCAGCGGTTATAGAGAAATAAAAAAAATACTAGTGATCCATTAGTTACATGTGATAAGTCCCGTTTATTCCTGGTAGCATACTAGGCAACAATGACCTTAAAAACTCTATTCTATGACCTTCAACCTCAATAATTTTATGAAGGGCAGAAGTGAGTACCAGCGGCCATAGGGAATATACTTACAGTTTTGCTAAATCGTCTGCTGCTTGTTTGTCTGTTTGTTTGTTTGAAAACAAGACAGCCAGTCAAACCTCGGACGGACAAACAATTGAACAAACAAACAGTTAATACGACGAAAAACATAATCTCCTTTGGCGCTGGTACAACAATGTAACAATACTGAGCCGCGTATTGTTAACCAACGACTGCAAGAAGTCAGCGATTACGTACACAATCATGTGACAAGATCCAGCAAGGAAAACAAGAGCAGTAAACAGTAAACTGACTGGTAATTGAATCCAGGCAACCATGGGTCAAGGGGGCTCAGCTGCTCACCATAGCTGACTTACCGGCGCCTGACTACTAAAAACAGAAAATATGATTTTACCCCCCCTGGGTATACGACGTGCTGCACAGACCAAGCTAACAAACACGACACGTTCACTCAATGTTGTGTTATTGTTGGAACAGCGTCGTAGACGGTGAGCCAACAATAAAACAATATTGAGTGAACGTGTCGTACTTGTTGGGATGAGCCTTTTGAGTTTTGTTACATAATTTCTGCACCACGACTATGGCATTCAATACGGAACCACCAACATCCCTGATCGCCGCGAAACATGAACATGACACGTCGCATAATGTCCGGCCAAAAAAAGAACACATGGTCATTTTGAAAGGGAAAACACGTGATAAATAAAGCTACATTTATGCTTATATCGCTACGTGACCTGAATATCATCTGCGTAGACTCTTTCAGTCCGGGTACCGTCTATAGCTGTCAGATTCTGAGGTCTAAAGTCGGTCCACACACTGAAAGAGTTAACTATTTATAAGGACCGTAGGCCCATAACATTTCAAATGTATTCAAATGAAGCAGAAAGAGCTAACTAAGACATTTATGATGATTTCAAATTCACCAAGACCCTTTGCTCTCTTGGTTTATATAATAGTATTTAAGCGTTTTAACCCTTTAACCGCCGAATTATTCAATTGGAATTTTCACCCACTTGAAGTTGTGTCTCGCTGACGCGATCCCCAACTTCAAGTGAGTGAAAATTATTCAGATTTGACAAAATGGAGGTCAACACTTTTCAAATCGTGCTGATTGATGTCACATTATGGCTTCAACATGCTTAAAATGCGGTACTGAATGTGGTAATAATTTATTCGGCGCCGGCGGTTAAAGGCTTAAGGGTTAGCGCGCAGAACGCCATGATATTCCCGAGGCTCACCTCTGAGATCTAAAAGGTTGTAACTAGGCCTACATATTTGCAAATTAAGCAGTTAAATACTGCCTTCCGATTTTGCATTCCATAATTGCATGTTTTGAAGTACACAGCTTTTTCTGTAGATTTAATACGTACCACTTTTAGCATGGAATGATCAGAATAATTATCATGATGAAAATACATGTTTCAGTAACTTGCTATCAGAGTGATCATGAATGAAAATCAGTGACTAAATGTATATCATAGCTTACGTGAATTGTGAAAAAGTAAATTGAGAAAATTGTGCTCTGAGAAAACAAGCCTCGACATTTTCTAAAATTATATGGCGGATTAATATTATTATTTTGTTATAATAATACAGTCATTGACCGCTCACTGAAAATAATCAGCAGAATTATCCCAAACCCGTGATACAAATAATGATGATAGTAATCATATCCTGCTATCTAATTATTATCTCGCTCATATACCTGTATACACAGGCGTTACGTAATCATGATTATTCCATCAATTATCATTCCTATATCGCCTCCTACACACTAGATTCATTCGGATCCTCATTAATATGATACAGTGGGTGCTTTCAGAGATCATAACTCCATTATCATCGCGTCTGGAATGAATCAGAAGCTCAGCCGAGTGACTGCAAATAGATGTCGTCAAAAAGCACATTAATTTCTACTGTATGCTGATTCATGAGTATCAGGTTTGTCATTCTCCATGACGTTATCATGGTGTAATAATTAATGAGCAAGCTAAAACATTCAAATAAAATGGTAGTGATCTTTTAACATAGTATAATGTTATAGTGTTTTGCACGAAAGTGGTATTTTTCCGTAGCATATGCTGCAAAATTACCACAGTCGTGCAATAAACATTGTGCGCCCGGTTCCAGATAAATAAAACCATTGGCTTAATGTTCATCTGTTACATACATATACGCCACCATATGACGAATGTCCTATAGCAGAATATATGTAGGGACAAAAGTATTTCGGAATTATTTCCAAACTGCTGGTATTATTGTTTGACTATTTGTATCTGATGATAACAACATTGGTTAACCGCTAATTTTATCAATTTGGCAGGGTTTTTTATTGAAAAAATATTGGGAATTGAAAAATGGGCAAGCCAATACTAATTAAATAAAGTGATGGGGTTTTTTGTTGCACACAGATAACCGCCCTAGCATGAATGTTTACACTTTGGTATACGGGGCTACAAATGATTTTTTTCCATTCTATCTGGATGTTTATTGGATATTTGTTTGCCATATTTTAAATATATTTTTACCCGTGGCAACACCACAAGCCTGAAAATCAAACACAATTAAATTCTTAAGATAGCTATTTTTTGTTCTAATTTCAAAGTTAAAAAAACTTTTTAATTAAAAAAACAATTGATGGACATTTTGGTCTTAATGCTAATTAACAAAACTGTCATATTTTATTTTTAGAATATCCCAAGAGTATTGTATCGAAGTTTAATACAGATCGTCCATGCATGCCGAGCGTCATATGTTACTATTTTAGAAAAAAATTTACAACATGCCCCGCCATAATCATAATGATAAACAGTGGGTGTAAAATATATGTTATGATAATAGGATAATAAAAATATCCATGGATAATGTACCCCAGATATGCGCCTAGAAATAACGAAATTTCAATTGGAGCACCATGTAAGCGTTCATTTCACTGTTCCATATATGGAACGCTTTGCACAGAAGAGGACACTGTTTTTTCACATAATAATGCAGCAACCTTACATTATAATTCCATAGCCTGACATTAAAATGGTATAACCTGATGTCAAAAAGCTCAAAGTGACATATCCTGACATTATAATGGCATCTCCGGCGATTTTATTATATATAGAAATGTAAAATTGCCATATCCTGATATATAACACAAAATGTCATATCTTGCCATTAAACGGCATATTGTGATGTTAAACTATCATATCCTACCATTGAAATGCCTTATTTCTAGCCATCTAGCGACCATAAGGTATTAACGGTGGTCCCCTGACTTTACTACTTTGTTAAAATGTAATATGTACATTTTTTTATTTCTATATGTCAAATAAATTACTTATCCTGACATTAATATTATATCATCACAATATATCATCACAATGTAACGTTAGACGATCATGAAATGGCATTATAATTCCATATCATATGTCATAATAGTTTACTACAAATACTTTTTATCAGTCAAATTTTGCTTAGATATTACATTTTTGCTCACTTGGTATTTCAGTATATTTAAAAATACGTCTAATTTATGTCCTGAGGATGGGAGAGACAGTTAAAGAGGACGTCACTGTGAAACAATCGTGTTGATTTATAGATGGTCTTTGCAGCAGGTAATCAATGACAGTGCACTTAGAACTGACTACACATATACGTGATATATAGCTAGTCTAAATATGATGAAGGTGATTAACCATCTGGGTGATGATGCCGGTCATACACGGCTGGGCATTGAACCATCAACCTTTCACTTCATATCCTGTATAGTACATACACATCACAGATCTAAACTAGAAAATAATAATAATAATAAAGACAAAACTTAACTATAGTAAAACTTAACTATAGTAATCATTCAGAAACAAATACTTCAATTTAACTCAATTGACCAATGGATGAACATACCTACAGACCATGCATATAAATGCGGTTGTTATGTATATGATAGCACAAAGTCAGATGGGAATATAACATAATTTCACGTTATTATAACTCAATTAATGAAGATCTGATAATATTCGCGAGGTTTTAATTTTCCCTGATTCAAGAATTACGCGAAAATTATTATTATAATAGCGTTACTAAATTAATACTATATAAAAAGTAAACAGCCAGTGCAGGGTATAGGTTGATGGCCAGATGACGATATTAGGGTTTAGGCGGACAACAAAATGTCCAGGAGGATTAACTGTGTCTCTCGATGCGTATGAAGCAGAAGAAGCACGGTTACCATAAACTACCGTCTAGGACACCATGTTCAAGCGGCAATTTTTGTCCATGAAATAAATCTGTTAGATCTAGATTGATAAGATGAACGTTACATCATGTGAATGAGAAGTGTTCAATTGAAAGTGTGTGATGTGCAGGTCATATTATCATGGTTATGTCCAATATATATATGCGGATGCAACCAAATGTTAACATAGCTATACATTTTAAACACCTACATTCGTTTTTATTTTGTCTTCACAACTTTTCAACGAAAACAGCTATGGCTTGTGAAAAATGTGTTCAATGAATTGAAAAATTGAGGTAAATAGGATAAATTGAGGTAAATAGGATAAACTTTTGCTATGTTTTCTCACTTAACATTGTGAAGTTAAGCGTCAAGTTAAGAGGGTTAGGTTTTTATTAAATAACGTGAGGCTTGATGGATTATAAAGACATTTTTAATGTCATCTCTTTAATCGCCATGCACAACTATAATCAATTTTCTTTCGTCTTATTTGCAGAACAGTCATCACGTTTATTTGGAATGAAAGGAGTGTTTAAACACAAAGATTTGCTGTTTGGTGCCAAATTAAACAGATAATGAGTATTTGTCGCCTACTTGCAGTTGTGGGTCACGGTAGCGATGCGCAACTTCAAGTGGGTGAAAAATTATGATAACTTTACGTTGAAAAAGGTTATTCGCCTGACTGACTTAGGAGTGTCACGTGACAGGATCAGCTTAAATCACTTTGCAGGGTAAAATTAGAATCTAATTATATTGTTTTTTTAAACGAAGATATAGTATGAAGTGTGTAATCATCAGCTGATCAAAGCACATAATGTAATCAAAGCGGGCTGCGAAATGTCGTTGATCGTATAAATGATGCATTATACCAATTGTCGTTCTGGTGTGACTTCCTACACAACATATTCTTCCTATCGCATTAATTGGTTGTACTGGGTGTTTTCAGCTCATAATTCAAATTTCAATTACGCCTAGGTGGAAGTAATAAGTAAGGTTTGGCAAAATATTAATGTCACAAACATGGTAAACACAATTCTTATACTTCTTTATGGAAGTTTCCAGTCAGAACGTTTGTTTCATTTAGTGCTCCATTAGTTTTTTGATATATTGCATTCATTTTATTCTTGCATTGATGATACCAGATGCAATATTTGAATATACCTTAACAATTTGAGACTGAATTACACATTTTAAATTATGTTATTAGCGTATCGAATAATGTTTTATTAGTAACTGTTTTGTAAGAAATTCGCAATAATTTCATTTGTTTTCTCTAAACCGAGTCAATGTGTGCTTTCGGCCAGGAGCTGGAGCAGTGACGAGCCAGAATTAATAGGATCTAGTGTTGTTTCGGCATTACTGTATCGCTTGTTGATCGGGGTCAACAGCTAAAAGTACCTGTGCATGTCAGAAAATCAGACATCAGAAAATCCATTCCTGGCGGCAAAAATTAGCTCTGCCTCCAGCTTTCAGATCCCAGACATCGATGACGGTGGTCAAAAGCGTACCGATGAAGCAGTGTCGCCAGCAAAACTTAATTTTCATTAGAATGCAAAATTACCTATTTCGGAGTAGATCTGGAGATTTCAGCTGGCCTACCGGACTGCGTGATCCTGCCTCTTAGCGGACTATGATCGATTTTCCTGAATCCAAAATTTAACTTGATTAGGACTGGCTTCAGTACATGTAGTAACAAAAATCGACCACAATCAACAGACGATGCCAGAATGTCGAAACAGCACTATTAATTCTGGCCCCTACCTCGAAATCTGCCTACCATGCTTACCAACTTTTAGTAGTAGTAATCGTTTTTTTTAATCAGAGAACAAAACATCACATACATTATTTGAAGACAAGTGCAAGAAATTTTAACATAAAAACATTATTGTTTTCTGGTGTAGGAGGTTCATTAAAAGACTCGCTTTCATGGTGGTCACCCATGAAAAATATAAAGTGAGCGAGTTATAGAAGGCCTAGCAATGCGAGGGTTCACAAAGAAAACAATTTTTTGCAGTGTTAAAATTTATATATGGGGTGATAGTACCCTGGGGGCCAAAACCGATTTTCCTGGCAAATAGACACGGCATCCTGAAAAGATCGACCAATGGAATTCATATCTACATATGGTTAGGAACACAACCTGCAGGAACAACCTCGTGAAAATGTTGCTGACAAATTGTGAGAAGCCACAATTCAAGAAAAAATCAAAGTGGCAAATTTTTTTTTGTCACAATAATGATTTATTTTCCAAGCTCTCAAAAAATTCCTGCAGATTGTTCACGATGAAATGTTAAGAGTTTTTTTCTCTGCTGATTATTTATCTTTGGGGTCTACATAAATATATCTAGGGTGGTGTAGAGGTGTCCCCTTTGAGCAATTGTAATTATTCAAGATGGCTGCTATGGACTCGGGATATCTACATCTACTCTGTATCGTGGCCAGTCCTTCTGAAGGTTTGGAGTGGGGTTAAGGTCGGGTCTTTGGGCACGATACTTTATATCAGCCAGATCCAGCCATCTGCGTTTTTCACTTTGAGGATGTTATTTTCCCCTAAAGCTGAGCTCACACCGAAATACGGCGTTTTCTTTTGTGAAGACTTTTTGGCTTACCACGGGACAGATTGAGCCTTCTTTATTACGGCCGTTATAAGCTGCTAAAGCGTCCCTTGAAAGCGCCCCGAACGCGTAGAGACTTCTAATTAACGCTGTTAACCCGGCAAATAGGTCAAACGCATAGAACGTCTATTCTACATACATGTAAAATATAATCCCCAGCTCTTCCACGAAAGCAGGACACCTCAGGTTGTTTTGTTGAGTGCGTCAGTGTAAATCATCATCAAACTACAAGGATATGACTCGTAAATTGTATCCCCATTTTGTGGTAATTTATAATTGTGAACAACTATAGGTTTTCTATCGAATTTGTCGTATTTGGTGTGCATTTTAATGCGGACGACGCTTTTATATAAGAGCACTCGAATTATGTTTAAATCGAAATTATTTACAGAAATATAAAATTGATAGAATGTGCTACGCCGATCTTAAACACGTTGAGATCTTTGTCAGTCATTAGAAATTATCATTTTCACATAGCAAATCTCTTTCGAATTGACCTGCTAATTAACGCCATTATACATTGCCTGCCAGTCTTATGTTGATTTAATTCCATCCAGAAAATGTTGTTGTAACAGTGTTGAAACTGCCCAGCCCGGAGATCAAACCACCTACCCTGACATCGTGATGCCTGAACGCCACCAATCGAGCCAAATAGTCGACTCTATGGCCATAGTAGTAGTCCGCCATACACACACCGGGCTACACGATTTAATGCTTTGATTCGACATGGGTGGTTTTGAGGGTTCAGCCAACAAAATGTAGATGTTTGAAAAAATAAGCCATATGTTTTGTTGATGTATACGGTACGGATCATTCATAAAGAACTTTCAAAGGCGTACAGCGTCCGCAGTGTGGAAACTGCTTCTGTTGTCATGATGGACTATAGTAACACAGTGAAAATGTTTTTATTTACCGTCCGGGCTGTCTATTAGGCCTGATGCAGTCTTCTCTAGTATGTCGTGGCGGGTAACAGGTGGTTAGTGGATTTGGTTTTAAGCAACCTTCTGCATAGTATTCAGAATGAGAAAGTAGTATCCCACTCAGGTCTAGGGCCACAACTCTAACAGCTAAAGGGGCTGTCTGACCAAGCGACGAATGCACGATCCTAATGAAAAACTCCCCGAGCCATACACACAATTTAACATTTTCTTTCCGAATCAGCCATTCGGGGTATGATATACGTTCATGCCTACTGGCATCCGAACCGCTGCCGTACCTTTCGAAGGCACTCCCGCATCATTACATATCCATGCCGTATGGGTCAAACCTTACAAGTAATTTTTCCGTACCTTACGTATGCATTTCTTTCACCATGTTACGTACCAGCTGTACACAGTTGGAGGAATGGAATAAATGAAAAGAATCGGGCTTTAGGCCACTTTTGTGCAGATATAGGCTAAATTGTGCCAGAAGATGGCGGAATGAACTATACAATATTCATGGCGAAACGCACGCTCCGACCAAGGTAAAATTGCAATCCGAACACGAGTCGTATAGGTCGAATGTCGATACGTTCGATACGAAAACATTCGGGCATACAAATCGCCGAATCAGCCATTCCTCACCACATTTTGTTTATTAGAATTAAAAATGGCATACATGTACATGTTAACCAGAGAAACAAAAAAGGGTGGTAGGCCTATGCTTCTCAATAATATATTCAGGTCGTCTATATATATACGGAATACGGCGCTCGCTCATCGTGATTGGCTCTAGCACTGAAGCTAAGCAACGTCGCGCCCGGTTCATAATTGGATGGGTGACCGCCTGGGACTGCCAGGTGCTGTAAGCACTCGTGGGGCTCAGAGAACCACGTAAATCAGATAGCTCGTCTGACTGACCTAGAGTTGGACGTAAAAGAACCTCAATGGACGTAGGCGCAGTTTCCATCCGGCGAGACCCCAGAAAATCCACAATGTGTGAGTACCTGGCACATAAGGCGAATTTGCTTGGAATGAAAAATAGCTTGATGCGCCTCAATGGCAGCTCAGCTGTATATCTCCCAGGAGACTGAGTTGGAATTTTAATGATAACAGGCCTTGCTAAGTTACTCTCGATGTTCAGCGCTCTAAACAGCCTCCGGCTGGATACATGCGCTATATAAGATTTCATTCATTCATTCATTCATTCATATCGCAGTTCGCTTCGTGCGCATCCCAGCTCGGGATGGTATACTGTAAAGATTCGTATGTCAAACGAGCTGTATAATACGGCTGATTCGGAATGCCCAGCACACGAATCGACTCTGTGCACATGTTTCGGATTGTATTTCGGCTGGTCCGGCTCATACATAAACGTTATTCGTACGGTTCGGATGTCATACATACATTGCGGCCCGTGCATGGACTTTCACTGATCCGAAACCAACGATATGCTACGCATTAATACGTATGCCATCCGTGCAATCCTAATTGAGATGCGCCCCGTACGAATCTCAAGCCCAATGGAGTGATTCGGAGGTTAGGCAAAATGTGTTAAAAACTGTTAGAAAATGTCCCGTACCGTCACATGCCCCTTCGAGGGGTATTAAGCATTGCTAGTTTTAGGTGCTGTAGTCTACAATCGCATTACTAGTTTTGAACGCTGTATTCTATCGTTAGAGACGTCTATGTGCCACAACTCGCACTGTGTTAGTTTAAAGATCATCAGTGTTGTGCTCATTTCCGTCGATTTGTAATCTTTCATCGCCACAATGTGTGTCCCTCCGATGGCATTATTGGCAACAGATTCACGTCCCAGATAAAAACATGTTTTTCATTAATTTCCTTTCCCGTGATTAGGTACGTGCTGAGCTCGATCCGCTAAGGAAGGCTGCATTCACCAAACGTTGTTTTAACATTGGACCAAAGTGTACCCGACAGCAAAAACGGGAGGCACACTTGGAAAACTTGGAAAACATAAATAATGTTACCATGGTTACACAGTCACATCTTGTGGAACCTGTTGGTGTCCTGACATATTGTTCCTTTGAACTCTTTTGAACACAAAACACTTGTATAACATTTATACAACGTCGGCCCAACGTCTTTGACGTTGATCCAGCATTGTACAAATGTTATACAAAAGTTTTGTGTTTCCTGGGATAACGCCTTGCATAGTGCTTCACAATAAGGATGTCCCGAGCGTTCATCTGAGACCATAATACATGAACATGTATTTTTTATAAAATCAAACTATTTTCCATTACCTTGAGTTGGGATTTGCGGTGTCAATTCACATCAAATGATTGAGAATGTTTAAATACCAGGGTGCTAGGAGGGTTAAGAATTAGTCGTCCCTTTTGATATGAGAGGGTGTATCTTCCACTTAACAAAGTGACAGATACACCCTCTCATATTATTGGTGAATTATCCTGTACGGAGGCTGGGCTCATCTTTTAAGTAACATCGATCTTCGCTAGCGATCTTTATTGGAAAGTAGTTTTAGTCAATTTTTCGAAATTGTATAGGAGTTTTGCTTCAGGTATTTTCATGCATAACACGTATTATAAAATACAATCATCGTCGTTGTCGTCGTCATCGTCACCACCACCACCACCACCACCACCACCACCACCACCAGCAGCAGCAGCAGCAGCAGTAGTAGTAGAATTAGTAGTGGTAGTAGTAGTAGTAGTAGTAGCAGTAGTAGTAGTAGTAGTAGTAGTCGAATAGTCGAAGTAGTAGTAGTAGTAGTAGTAGTAGTAGTAGTAGTAGTAGTAGTAGTAGTAGTAGTAGTCAAAGTAGTAGTAGTAGTAGTAGTAGTAGTAGTAGTAGTAGTAGTAGTAGTAGTAGTAGTAGTAGTAGTAGTAGTAGTAGTAGTAGTAGTAGTAGTCGAAGTAGTAGTGCTATGAATAGTAGTAGTAGTAGTAGTAGTAGTAGTAGTAGTAGTAGTAGTAGTAGTAGTAGTAGTAGTAGTAGTAGTAGTAGTAGTAGTAGTAGTAGTAGTAGTAGTAGTAGTAGTAGTGACATTAGTAGTAGTATTAGTATTGGTATGAGTATTAGTATTAGTATTAGTATTAGTATTATTATCATTATTATCACTAGTATCATTATCATCATCATTATCATCATTATCATTATTATCATTATTATCATTAGTATTATAATTATTATCAGTATTATTCTACGGCCATTTTTTAATAATCTACTGCTCAATAAGTGTTTAACCGATAGCCTCGACATATGATTGCAGTGATCTTTGGGTAGTGAGGCATCCTACTTTCTCTTTTCTAAGCTATCCAACCAAATATCGATCGAGTACGACTGGGTAGAAATGAAAAAGTCCCAATCCGAATATATTTAGTCATGGTATTTTCAAGCAGGATTCAATTACAGAGGTTACAGACAATTCAGCAAGACAAGGGTTAACATTGTCTAACATAGCCAGCTCTATGATTTAAAACAAGATGCAATTAATAAGCACCCTTTATAAATATTGTAACTACAATATCAAATAAAAAAATAAAAAAACGTCAATCGGATAACATATGCGCTTACGTCGAGATCGTGTTGACAACTACATGCAGTTCTGTTCTGCAAATCCATAAATTGGTTCAGCTATGATCACTAATGTAGTCTTTGAAGTACTCTTTAAATCTATTTCTGACATACATCTGTCATGAGTTAGTCAACTTGGTTGCCCTTACCTGGTCACGTACACGGAGAGCGTGATTATTACAACGAGAAAACTGTTTATATATGAAAGCGTCCCATGTTCGCAATTACGATATTAGGCATAATTATATTCTGAACATGACAAGCTGTAATAATTGCAATAATTACATATAATATACTACGTGCTAGTGGATGAAAAATGGATCTATAAGTTGGCGACAGTTAATGCAGTTAATCTGATATTTCTTATATTATTTTAAATCAGAAACTGTGACTTCACATTAATATATGTTTCTATTTGGTGGCCATTTTGTCATTTGTTCAGTCAGCCATTTGTATTGTAATCAATTTTGTTGGCCATAACAACAGGTGTTGACAGGAATTCTGGGCAATTTGTATTTTGGCCGCCATATCGAATTTAGCAGCCATTTTTAATTTCGCGACAATACGTGGCAATATGATCAACTTCAGACGAAAAGTAGAATAAGTGGAAATATATTTACAAACATATTTTGGCCAAACGCACTTTGTCCAAACAGACAATTGTATTTCACAAAAGTTGTGAGAATAAATCCATGATCTTTGCCATTAAATAATCGAATCTGTCGCTTTGTAAGGTAATTATAGATGCATCCTTTTGTACTATTGACATATTCGTGGGTGTTCGATAAGGATTTTATGTTTTTTATTCGCCATTTTCAGGTTGTCTAATAGTCCACCATCACAATAATCGGATCGTCTGAAGCAATGAATGGTTCACTGTGTGTGTGTGAATAGCGACCCCGGGATAGTCGTTGATAACCACTACCGCCTCTCACGCCGGAGCAGCAAAGAAACACACAATTTCCGTCATCTCGTAAAAAGATCAATATTGCGGAGAGCATCCGTGACCGAGAGGTAGCGTGCACGACCTCAGAAAAACACGGGTCGAATTTGAATCCTGTGTCTGGAGGACAGTACTGTCATCTAATTCGTCTCCCCATCCTCAGGCTGTTCTGCTATCCCAGTTCAAATTGTATGAGGACATAAATTATCATTCATTCATTCATTCATTCATTCATTCATTCATTCATTCATTCATTCATTCATTAATTCATTCATTCATTCATTCCCAGTTCAAATTGTATGTGCACATAAATTATCATTCATTCATTCATTCATTCATTCATTCATTCATTCATTCATTCATTCATTCATTCATTCATTCATTCGTTCGTTCGTTCGTTCGCTCGTTCGTTCGTTCGTTCGTTCGTTCGTTCTTTCACTCGTTTGTTCTTTCGATCGTTCGTTCGTCCGTTCGTTTGCTCACTCGTTCGTTTGCTCATTTCATTCGCTCGTTGTATTTTCGCTCGCTCGTTCGTTAGCTCGCTAGTTCGTTTGTTCGTTTATTCATTCATTCATTCATTCATTCATTAATTCATTCAATAACTCATTCATTCATTCACTCGTTCATTTCTTTGCTCGTTCGTTCACTCATTCGGGCATTAATTCGTACATTTGTTCGTACATTAATATTTGTTCTTTCGTACGTTCATTCATTCTTGCGTTCGTTCGTTAGTTCGCTCGTTCGTTCGTTTGTTCGTTTGTTCATTCGTTCGTTCGCTCGTTTATTCTTTCGTTAGTTCGTTCGGTCGTTCGGTCGTTCATTGGTTGGTTGGTTGGTTGATCGGTTGGTTGGTTGGTTGGTTGGTTGTTTGGTTGGTTGGTTGGTTGGTTGGTTGATTGGTTGGTTGGTTGGTTGGCTGGTTGGTTGGTTGGTTGGTTGGTTGGTTGGTTGGTTGGTTGGTTGGTTTCTTGGTTCTTTCGTTCGTTCGCTCGTTCGTTTCGTTTGTTGGTTCGCTCATTCGTCCTTTCATTTATTTGTACATTTGTTCGTGCATTTGTTCGTTCGTACGTTCATTCATTCGTTCGTTCGTTCGTTCGTTAGTTCGCTCGTTCGTTCGTTCGTTCGTACGCTCGTTCGTTTGTTCATTCGTTCGTTCGTATATTCGTTCGTTAGTTCGTTCGGTCGTTCATTGGTTCGCTCGTTCGTCCTTTCATTCGGTCGTTTATTTCACTCGGTTGTGCCTGTGGTCCAAATTGTTTCCATCTCTCTTAAAATGATAATTATTTTGCTAACTTATCTTGTTGTTTTGGTGCATCCATGTAAATTATATGTGAATAAGAGTACGAATACACACGCGGAAAAATCTCTCTTGTTGTGTTCACATATACACGAACACGAATACGACATCCAACAAAATAGCAAAAGAACAAATTGGCCGTGTTCGTATTCGTGCATTATGTGTATGCACGTCTATGTAGTATGCCGGTCAGTGTGAAGAATCGCGTACATCTGTGAAAGTAAAAGAAAGAAAACGAATCATTAAAATACATCATCTTGAAGAAAAATAATATATATTTTTTTTACGATGCACAACTTGATATTATATTATATTATATCTAAAATTCGATTCTATACATAGGCGTTGTCACATCAAACTAGGTACACTCTGGTGCAGCGGTTGATGATACCGCCTGTTACTCCAGGCCTCGATGTTCTCCCCTCTCTCTCTAAGTTAAAAGGAAAAAAGTTTCCTTCTTGCCGACTGGCATATAATAATTCATTTTAATATTGTTAGAAGCCTCCGTCACAACGATGTAGAGTGCTAGCCCAAATACCACAAACTTATGTAGTATTAGTCATGTATCCTATGTCTCTGACTGAAAGTGTCAGCTCATCTCAGTAATCGCATCCTTATGAGGGCGGGGCCCCTGGTGCTGTGGTTAAAACTACCTGCTTGCAAAGTCGGGTTCGAACCCCACTCTGGCCTTCAAGTTAAAAAAAAAAATTCTCTCCGCTCAGTGGTGAAGATTAAATATTGTGGTGAGCCTCCGTGACCGAGATGTAGCGAGCTCGGCCTCAGACCGCCTGGGCTCGAATTTTGAATCCTGTGTCTGGAGGGCAGTGTCATCTAATTCATATCATGATTCCCAGTTTAGCCTATATAGATCTGCTATATGCAGATCTGCACAAAGGTGGCCTAAAACCCGATTCATTTCATTTCGCATCCTTATCATGGCCCAGTGTAGTGTTAATCCACCCAAAGCCGCATGAACAGTTAAAGCTCCATTCATTCTTTTACAAATAAATCAGCTGCCATGTCCTTTCAATAATAATGGGAAAGTCTGCGTTCTTACTTCTCACAGTAGAAGTAGATGTATCACTTGTACCATACATGATTAGGAGGACAGGTGGGACTTCATACGTGTATTATTAAGTATTGTCACATGTCTCGGAATGGCTCAGTGAGGACAATGAATGTCCAGCCAGGTGACCCATGGTGTTGTTAAACGACAGTATCCGCTTTACTTGAAATCAAGCAGTTAATGTATTTTGGTTTGCACGGCAGCATGATAGCAGGTGGTCGGTTGGAGATCCGGACAAATGCTGTGTCCGACATGTCTAAGATCACGCAAAACGATTGCATTTCAAATTGTCTCTCCAGTTGTCACAATCCGTGCAGGCTTTATAATTAGAAACCGAAATACAATGTAATGATCATAGTAATGGAACGTAACTGAACATTATAAATGTAGTGTTCTTTCTGTATTATAAAACAGAGTTTGTGGTTAATTTGGAAATATTATATTTTAGTTGGTAGAGATACCTCTGTCACACCAGCCTAAATGTTTATGTAAAGACTTTGTCACAATAACCCGTACGAACGCCGTACAAACAATTTTGGGACAATTACCTGTGCAGTTCTCAAATCAGCCGTAGGTATCAAACTTTCGTATCCCGCTTCTTAAGTACATCGATCGCATGGTCATGGTCTACAAAAGCTTCCAGAAAACCTCACATGCCGTGTCTCATCGTAGGGTGGACGCACGATAGCCCTAGGAACACCCCCAAAACTATGCACGATGTTCGCAGTTTTTTTTTAAATAGTTCGTATCGTTTCTCACAACCTTGTCACGAAGTTTAAAAGTAATGTTGCAGTTGGATTTGTAAGACTAGCGTTAGATACACTTGAGCAAAATTATTCGATTTTCTTTGGAGGATAGTTGTAGAACATCTACATTGTTTTTATGGATGCCGCCCGAATTTTTACACACGCAAAAGATTGTAGGAACTGAAAATTCGTATGGCGTTCACACGAACGTTTTGATAACTCATTAAGAACAACTTGAACATCGTGCGTAGTTGTTCATAGGGCGATCGTACGTCCACCCTACGATGATAGATTTTTTGGGGCGTTTATAGAGCTCTTAGACATGTACAGCACCTGGCTACGAACTTAAGAGCGGGACAGAAAGTTTGTTTACAACTGCCTTGGAAACTGTTCTGAAATCGTTTGTACGGCATTCGTATGGGTCATTAGTCCACTATTTACATCTTCGATATGACACAAACATTATCCATACACCAACGACATTTGATATCAACAAATATTTTTTCAGCAATTAAAATGTTTTCATCGCAAAAATAAAAAAGGCTTTTAAACTAAAACGCATATCTTCAAATTTATTTTACAAATTAGTGAGAATTTTGCCAGTGCTATTTGTAATTTTCTGCCAACGATAAGAAAATCGTTCTTTAAAATACATTACTAGTGTACCAGGCTTTTGAAAACGAGCTGAGGATTTCTACATTAAAAATATTAGCTTTTTGTGAATACGTTTCACTAGAATTCCATCAATAAAGTAGAACAATACCGCTTTTCAATATCTGATTATAGGCCGGGTTAGCATGACGACGGGAGGGCCGCTGAACATGCTGGTAGGCATGCAATTTAGGCTATATACTTTTGCATCTCCACATTTGTTCGCAGCTGATGAATATTGTATACGGTTCAATTATTTTTATCAACCACAATGTCTTTTATTTAAATATATTTTCGCTCTGGTGAATATAAAAATCTTTGTAAATCTAAGTTGATCAATAATGGCAATATCAGTTTATGTTTTATATCAATAATTTCAATTCTTATAATTACTATTTATTCGTTAAGGATAATCAATATTATTTTTCTTTAATTAAAATTGTCACATCCGCACTAAAAATAAAACAATTTCGGCGATATACAGTCCACCTGAGCGAACAGTCCACCTGAGCGATGTTAGGATTAATTCTATAATAAAATCACGTTTTCTGGGACTTTTTGGATCACAGTTTTCACTGATGTACGAAACTGGTCATTGTGATTAAAGCTTTTACAAGATACAACTACGAAGTCCAGCATAAAACAGCTGTGACAAGTGACAGTAATAAAATTTGAAACATTTGTGACTTTTCAGATTTTTGCAACATCTGCTACTTTTGCAACATTTGAGACATTTGCAATTTCTGCGACTTTTGTGACATTTTCAACTTTTGCGACTTTTTCAAACATTTGCGACCATTTGCGACCGTTTGCGACCGCTTGTGATGATTTGCGATTATATGCGATCATTTGCGACCATTTGCGACCATTTTCGCTGATTTTCGCTGATTTGAGACCGTTTTCCACGATTTGCGACAGTTTGAGACTGTTTGCGACCATTTCCGACCGTTTGCAACCATTTGAAACTGTTTGTGATCGTTTGCATCTATTTGCGCCCGTTTGCGATCGTTTGCGACCATTTGCAACCGTTTGCGACCATTTAAGACCACTTGCAACTGTTTGCAACCATTTGCGACCGTTTGAGACCATTTGCAACAATTTTCGACCGTTTGCGATCATTTTCGACTGTTTTTGACCAATTGCGACTGTTTGCAACATTCACAACTTTTGCGCCCATCCTCAGGAGGTTATCCTGGCACATTTTTCCTCCCCTATGTCTCTACACTCTCACTCTGTTTGTCACTCTCACCTCTGTACTTACAACTGTTATTTTAATAGTGAAATGTAGCATTCAACTCTTCCATTACCAGTTTCGCATTTATGCGAACACTACCTTTACCAAATGTGTACATGCATTACATGCAATGTACAGGGGCTACTTCAGGGGTCCTCCCGGTAAAGGAAGAATTCAAAGGGTTCTACTTTCCATATCATACACACAATGTTGTTTAAATGCTGGGCTACTGTCTGTGACACTGACACGTCATTAAAACATTTTTAGATATACTGTAGATCTAGCAATATTCGCGAGAAGGATAAATTGGTGAATTCAAGAATCTCGCGAAAATTATTATTCTAATAGCGCTACTAGAGAAAAATGAAAATTCACGAATTCTAAACTCCATGAAAAATCCCAAAATAAAAAAATTGCAAAAATTTAAATATGCGAAAATTATCAGATCTACAGTATGTAGTTTAATTAATAAATGTAAACTGCGTTCAGAGTGTCAATGCGTGGAGTTGGCAAGTACACAGGGTCAGCATAAAATGCCCAGTCGACAACACAATGGCCCATTGTGAGAGGTGGCTATCTATTATGTTATTGAATGAGCTTTCAACCAACATGTATATCATTGCACTGGCATTGGTTCACATAGTGGATTTATAAAATCCCTAATAGATCCAAATCCACTGTCGGGATCGCTTAATAAATGTAAACTGCGTTCAGAGTGTCAATGCGTGGAGTTGGCAAGTACACAGGGTCAGCATAAAATGCCCAGTCGACAACACAATGGCCCATTGTGAGAGGTGGCTATCTATTATGTTATTGAATGAGCTTTCAACCAACATGTACATCATTGCACTGGCATTGGTTCACATAGTGGATTTATAAAATCCCTAATAGATCCAAATCCACTGTCGGGATCGCTGGAAAAAAAGTTTTACCCTGGTACCTGAATACCTTTCATTGAACTAAGGTTTGAAGTCAATTACTTGTAAACTGAGTAAGAACTATTTGCTGAAGAAAGATATTTTTAACATTAAGAAAGTTACGTTAGGATTACAATGATGATAATAATAGCACCATTAATTAAGGGCCTCTTGATCGTAATATGAACATGTGTGACCGAGACTTAATGCTGTCGATCACACAGTGATCTAAAAAAAGGAACCACGATATTCTTGTGAAGGGTTACTCCACCACAGCCCTATAATTATAATATTAAGGGGAGTACTGTTGTGTTACAGTATGCATCAAAAGTATTGAGCCACAATTGAATGATGCTGGTGTAGGCCACCGTGTTCATATAATCAATAATAATTATTTCAGAAGTTTAGATTCAGCTCACCCTCTATGAAATGTTAAATACGTAATAAATAAATAAATAAATTCTTGTTCACTTCGCCGTCACCATAGTTTTTACAATTAGGGCGTCCTTAATAATGATATCACTAGATGACATCGCTGATGTTATAAGTGCATATATACATCAGCGTGCCGTGGATGTAAAGGCCCAGTAGCACTGGGGTACGGATTAACACGGTCACACATAAAAGAAGCAAAAGCCCTGCACCGGGAATCAGCGCCCTTAAGCGCCGGTAAGCATCGGTAAGCGTCCGTGATCGTACATTTCGTGGCCAAGCGCAGGTGTCCGCGAGACCCAATCATCCGTGAATCAGCATAGAGACACAGCGAGATGGTGTACATTTACCGTAGGCATTGTACATACACCGTAGGTATCGTGGGCGTGCGCGACGGAGCGCAGACCTGAAATGGCTCACCCTGCACCCCTCTCCAAGGCGGTGCCCCTTCACTGGCACACGCTGTCCCTACACTGTTTTACACTGTCATACAATTGCCTACGCTACCCCATGCACAGCACACAATTTTATGCAAAATTGCATTTTTTGTGATTTTAGTCTGATTGTCGCTTTAATTATGTTCGCGAGAATACTGTGGAGCATATCATGTTTCCTGACGCGCAATACACTTTTTAAAGCTACATAGTCACAAGATAATTGAAGCTCTTTTATTTACGCTGTTTAAGCTATTTTGGCTCTCATTCAAGGTTGAATTATATTTATATCCGTGTTTGTAATTCCCTGATTATTTTAAATAAACATAAATCTAAAATGAACTCGGGCCTCCTGGGACCATTGGCCGGAAGTTACGCAATGCTTGGCGCCGTCAGTAACAGTAACAGTGGCTATTTGACCGTGTCACACCATTTCTAGCCTACATGCTTGGTAGTTATCTTATGAATAATATAATATCAGTGATATGATGTTTTACTACACGACATTATATGACTACACGACAAGTGTTGTAGTGAATTGTTGCATGATATAAAAAATTGCAAAGACACATGTTCGTGTTGTAACGTTTTATCACACATTTAAATAAAAAAATGTAAGGGGACATCGTCATTGTGTTGTGATGTTTTATTGACCGATTTAAAAAGATTATTATTTCGTGTTATAATGCTTTATTAGCAGATTACACGATTTGAATAAACAGGTTACCTTTTTGAATAGTTTATAAATTATATTAGCGTAATAGATTTAAAGCTGTTGCATAGATATTTTTATATGCTGACATGGATCGCTGTCATTATTGATAGTTGATTGGCCAACATCCCCCTCCCATCTCACCAGGCTTTGTCAGTGTGATTGCCAGGTCTCGTATGATCTCGCGTCAAGAGTGATAATTCCCGAGATTTGACAAGCACACATGTATAGCTTATCCTCAAAATGATGGTTTGGGCGACTAAGAATAACATCTGAAGGGCCCAGATGGCTACCAGAGTTTTTTGTGGCCATCTTGACCCCTGGAATGAGATTTAATTTGAATATTATCTTTTGCTATAAAGATATCTTTCAAGTTATGTATCTAATATTATAACATGCATCACAATAAACATAAATTTAGGATATTTTTTATAGAGGAAAAAGATATTCTAAAATGTAGGCTTACATTTGTTATACAACGAGAAATAAAGAAGCAATAAAATAAATATATATAATAGGCCAATACCTAAAGTCACATTAAAAGGGATCTACCAGTTTTTCGCTGATTTCTCTGTCAATTGTCAACCGATTTTCATGAAATTTTGTAACAATCATATTTTAACAGAATCCTAATATCCCTGAAAATTTAGACCATTTGACATGTAATAAATTGAAATTACGACGTCCCTCTATAACCCCATTGAACCAATTTTAGAATTTTATTACATGTCAAATGGTGTAACTTTTGAATTATTAAATATAATTTTGCGAAATTTTTACCGCTGTTGGGATTTGAATGAAAAATTGCCTTTGCAAAAATTTCAAGAAAATCGGTTCAGAATTGACGGAGAAATCGCCGAAAATCATGCGATCCTGGTTAATTTGACGGCGGGTATATATATAACTTCAAATTGAAATAGACTATTGGGCAAGCCAGTATGAAACATGCGGACAATTAGCGCACGGACCAGCACGTACAAACCCAATGGAAGAAATCATGTGCGTGCGGCTGTTAAAATGTCATATAATCACATATAAACACGTGCACGTGCGTGGGTTGTCACACTTTTGTGTACACATACCTTATCTGGGTGTAGGCAGACCGTCGCATCGTGTAGGCATTCCGTCTGAACGTGCAGTCAGCGTACACACACCGTCTCCAAGCGTCGCCATTGCGTCAGACCGTCTCCATTCGTCGGTTCCCGTGAGTGAGCATCTGTAAGTATAGAGACACCGTAGGAAGCGTGCATGAGTGTATACGTACCGTAGGTGGCGTACACACATCCCGTGGGTATGGGTACGCCACCTACGCTACGTGTGCACTCATCCACGCTAATACACAATTCAGACGCTCACATACGATTTCTACGGTATGCGTACGCCAGGTTTAGTCCGTCTGGGTGTGTAGGCACACCGCGCAGATTTAGGCTATTTTTCTCAATCCGAGAGCAGCGTGTCAATCCGCGTCCCAGTGTGACTGTAGCTTATCATGCAAGAACACGACTTGCGGTCGTAGATATCTCCTCCTAAACTGTTGTGCGAAAGTTTGTACGACTACTTAGTGCCCCTCCTGTTGTTCGGATTGTGCTGCTACTGTATTTATGACGCTCGCTCTACAGTGTTTCTAGGTTTTCAACAGGTGGCAAATTATTTTTTCTGCACTTTTAAATAATTATTGCACAATAATCATGAAAATGCAGACAAATAACTGTGATTTTTGTATGCAATACCAACTAAATAAATTAGGATGATAAACCTCACCTAATTCCCTTTAATATTTTTCTCACTTGGACTATCTTTGTTTGGGTACTCACACAAGAACACACACACATATGTATTATTTTGAAAAGTAGCATAGCTGCCAATAATTGTTTTTGTTAAAAACATGTAACGCAATGAACTCGTGTAGTCCACGTAATTATGCAAGCATAACAGACAAAAGATGACTAGCGCTCATATTCTTGTACACGTTACGATATAGGCTTCCGATTAGTGGAGCTGTCCATCTCCACCAATGCGATGCCTACGATATATCGTGACTTGTATGAGAATACGGGATCAGGTGCTTGTTACCATCAAAAGAAGGTGATGGATGGAATGAACAGATACCTAGTCAGACCACGGCCAGACGTGAGGCGAATAGCTAAGCTCAGCTACTATCACAGTAATCTGATAATGTCTGAACTACAGTACAGTGCATATTAAAATTCCTATGCGAAAGCTCGTAAATAATTAAAAATATTTTTTTTTGGAAAAAACGAGCATTCTTTTTCTTTTCTTTTCTTAATAACAAAAAAAAAGAGAATTCTTTTGTTTTCGTGTTTTAGAAAATATTTTTTGTTGTTGATAACGAAACGAAAAATAATTCTTGAATATTCTTTTCTAAAAAATAATTTTCGTTGTTGATAATGGAAAGAAAAATAACTCTTTAATATTCATTTCTACGAAAATAATTTTCCTTGTTGGTAGACGTCTAACAGCTAGGAAGAAACAAATGTGAGCACAGATACAAATTGATGAAGCAATAGGTGTCTGTGGACCTCCCCATGAAATCATGGAGGATGCTGTTCTGCTGTGTGGGTAGGCCCTACATCTGAAATTGGGGATATGCCTACTATATTACATTTATGCTACACAGCCGGTGTCTCGATCATTCAGTAGAGCCTATGGGGGAATTATGCCTAATATGGCGACTGGTCGTCGAGTGACCTTATTTCGGGAAACGCCATCTTTAAGCCACATGGTAGTCTCCATTTTATAAGGATGTTGAATTGCTAGGACCGGCCATAGGCCGGCGGCCGGTACTATTAGGTTTATTTTTCCTGAGTTTGTATCCTATATACATGATATAGGGGAAAGAGGGTTACTGTGTGTGGTAAAAGGTTGACATTTCTGTACACCAATCCTTATGAACGTGTCAAATATGATGTTTCAGGTCCTTAGGTTAAGGACTTTTATCTTTAACAAGTGTTCAGAAATAATAATATTCACGATTATATTTGTGGTTAAGAGCTTAAAAGGTTTCGGTTGGAATAATGTTGGCCCAGCGGCGCAGACGGTGGCCCAGCATTACAGCAGCATTGGGCCGATGTATCGTGTTATCTGGTGTTTCTGGCCCCTAGATGTTAAAGCGTCACCAGCATGACGCCGCCAGAAAACAGGGTGTACATCACCCAATGCTGTTTCAATGACGGGCCAGCGTCGAAGACTGTGGGACAACATTGAAACAGCATTGGTTGAATGTCACGTGTTTGCGCAAAGACCAGGTGATATACAATTAGTGTAGGGGCGTGTGTGATGCCGTGGGATTTTCTTGTTAATTAATGACACCATACATCAACATTTTCAGAAGATTGCGTAGAATCAGAAAAAAACAGGGTGTCAATTTTTCTTTTTAGTTTTAGTGACACTTTCAGTCCCATGGAAAAAGGGGTGAAACACAGCATTTTTATACTAGCGTAACAGCCAAAATTATATTTGATGCACATCAGATATCAAGGTAATAATCCAAATTATAGATAATATTACACACAATGTTCAGAAGAGGACGCAGATACAAAAAAATATTATTTTTTAGCTGAAGTGACACTTTAGGCTCAATAAGTAAAAAATAAAAACACATGATTTTCACACCACCATAACACCCTTAATACTGCATATTTTTTTCAAACGAAATACAAAACAAATTGTTTGTAAGAATGGGTGGCGATTATTCCCGAAAAAAAATCAGTTTCAGTGACACTTCAAGTCCCATGGAAAAAAAGAGAAAACATTATTTTTATACCAACGTAAGATGCACATCATGTTATCATGTAATGTAGAACATTTAAGAAAATGTTACACACAATGTTCAGAAGAGCACGCATAATTAGTAAAAAAAAAACATTTTTAGATTATGTGACACTTTAAGATCATTAATTAAAAATAAAAACACATGATTTTCATACCACCGTAACACCCTTGATACCATCTATTTTCAAGTGAAATATAAAACATAATATAGAACATTAAAAATAATACTATCTATTTTCAAGTGAAATATAAAATATAGAACATTAAAATAATGTTACTAAAACTGTTCAGAAGAGCACGCATAATAAAAAAAATATTCTTTCTAGATCTAATTACACTTGAGGCTCAATAAATAATAAATAATAAAACACATGATTTTCACACCACCGTAACACCCTTAATATTATCCACTTTTCAAGGGAAATATAAAACCAATAGTTTATCAATTGGCGAGTATTCATTTCTGTTCTAGTGACACTTAGAATTCAATAAGTTACAAATTAAAATCCAATCATTTTTACAGCAACAAACGCCATTAATTTTACTTTATTCACATCCAACAGTCATGTATGTTGTAACATACCATATTAAAAGGAGATTAAAGGTGGTAATGGACTGTATCTGAAGACAATGTTCATCCTTCACAGTATTTAGCCAAGATAACTCTGATGATTGATGACCATATACATCATGCCATCATATTAGATGGATAGATAAAATTACAGTAGTAGTGTACATGAGTTAACAGGCCATAATATAGAAACAATGACAATCTTGGCGAAGAAGATGAACTAGTCATGCTGTAGTTACGGCATGAAATATTCAACTAATTTGAAAGTGGATTAGAAAACATTTCCGGGAGAATAGATAAGTTGATATTACTTCTTGCTCATAAATGTTTTGACACAATTAAACCAAAACATTCGTCTTTCTATCATGGAAAGTGCTAAATCTAACGGCATAGATGCGAGTCTGTTATGTAGTAATCAAGATGAAGCAGATACACTCCTAATCTCCCATGCCTTACATGTTTTTTTCAAATTGCTGGTAAAATCGCCATTTTGACATTGTTTAATTATTGCACAAATATACATTGTTGAGACGTAAAGACTTCCTAAGATTAGGCGCAAGAAACAATAGGGGGATGTTTATCTTGAGCCAATATACATAATCCTGTCATGGTGGACGGCCTAATTGGTTACTGTGTTTTACAGGATAATATTCGATTAATTGCCAAGAATATAGTAAAGGTGAAATGACTTACAAAAGGCTGGACCAAATGTTCTTGCTGCATTTATTCAGATTGGAAATATTGTGTATCCACCGGAAAAAGCTGATATATGTTAGTCTTCATAATTGTACGTGTTTATTTGTTCAGCTAAGCTGGACAACAGAATATAACGAAGCTACGTTTGCAAATGTTCAAGAAGAACGAATCTGCCCCTGAAAAGCTGCCTCCAACCAGAATCGTTCTAATAACATATGTTGAAAGCACACTACCAATTGAAGGGCTCACTAAGGGCATATTTCGCACATCATCCACTGGCTCCAAAAGCAATAATAGAGTATAAGTGTTGATGCGATGTAAGCAGGTGCACTGGTAGCACATGTTCGTGCAGGTGACAGGGCTTATCGTCCACTGAGATGTGTAATAATGTGATGTTGACACAGATAATTGTGTTAACTTTCTCAATTCATTTGATACACTCTTAATGCCCTGGCAATATTGACTCTACGGAAACGACAGAAGAAGCGTAGTTATCTATTAGCTTGTCCAATATAATGTTCTTAGACGAAGTAGTGTGCATTATAATAGTCACTATTCGCCACATGTGTGTGATAATACATTGTATATCTAGTCAAAGTTACCCAGGACAAATTGTAACCTAATAACATCAATATGTTAATTACTACAGTAAAAAACTGGTCACCAGGTCAGTTGTTGCATTTTTCATCCCATAAAAGTAATAATTGTTTATATTTTCTTAAATGATGTAATATACTGCGTGACTACATGATGTGCATTAAATCGAATCTCTGGTGTTTTAATTAATTAATTTATTGAGTTTGAAGTGTCACTCAAAATGAAAACCGACACACATTTTTATGATTATGTGTGACTTTTTCGTGAAAATTGTGTTACCTTTATATAGAAATAATGGTATTTTAATTTAATACTTCTTGAGTTGAAAGTGTCACTGAAACTGCAAACAAAATCAACTATTTTTTTCATTATATTGTGGACTTTTACATGTACATCTTTTTAATACAGAAACGACAGTAAAAATAACAACCATCACATTTTTTGTGTTTTGAAATGTAATTATTGTGCTACTTAGATGTAGAAATGATTGTTTTTTCATTTTATATTTTATTGAACGTGAAGTCTCAATAAAAGTGAATAATAACTGACACGTTATTTTTCATGATTATGTGTAGGCCTACTCTCTTCCGAACACTTCTAGTTGTATTCCTTTGTATAGTATCTTATATCATAAGATCATAGTTCTTCTTTGTGAACAAAGTAGAACTAATAATGTCACTACATGTACGTTGCTGTAAAAAAATTACAGTATTTTAATTTGTCAGTCATTGAACTTAAAGTGTCACTAAGACTAAAATAAATAATCGCCAACTAATCTTTTAGACAACGTGTTTCATATATCACTTGAAATAAATATTATTAAGGGTGGTAGGGTGTTAGGGTATTGTGGAAATCATGTGTTTTTATTTTTTTGCTTATTGATCTTAAAGTGTCACTAAAGCTAATAATATTTTGTGTGAAAATCATGTATTTTATTATTTTTTACTTATTGCGACTAAAGTGTCACTGAATCTAAAAAAGATTATTGTTTTATTCTGCGTGCTCTTCTGAACAGTCTGTGTAACATTATCTTTATTATATGAGTATCTGATGTGAATGGAATTATAATTATGTATGTTACGTTGGTGTAAAATGATGTTTTTTTCTATTGGACTTCAATTGCACTAAAACTAAAAAAATTAACATGAATAATCGCCACCTTATCTTCCAAACATTTTGCTTTGTATCTCATTAAACAATATACTATAAGGATGTTACAGTAGTGTGAAAATCATGTGTTTATTTATTTATTATTGAGCTTAAAATGTCACTATATCTGATTTTTTTAGTTGTTTTCTGAGCTCTGTGTGTAATATCATTTTTAATGTTCTATATTACCATGATTACATGACTATCTGATGTGCAGAAATATAATTATTTGGGTTAAACTGATATAAAATGATGTTTTTTTTTCTATAGGACGTAAAGTGTCACTAAAACTGAAAAGAAAAATTGACACCCTAATTTTTCTGATTCAGAATTTTTCTACTGAACATTTTGGTATATCGCATGATAAATTAACATTAAAATCCCACGGACTTCTGTTTAGCTACATATGACCCTACACTAAATCCGGTGATGGATTACTGTTGGGCCAGCGTCGTAGACGATTGTCCGGCATCGAACTAGCAATGAGTTGTAGTGTAGTGCTCCCTATGGTCGATGTATGAAAAAGATTCAAGAGAGGGCTCTAAAGTGTTTATTCCAACCATACCGCCTCACATGAGTCCCTCCTAAATAAAGCTCGCCTGCCATCTCTGAAAGCTGGGAGACAAATGAACATCGTAATTTAGACGTTTAAAATTCTTAATGATTTAGCACCGACCTACTTCCTGAAACTGATTGAAAAACGACATGGAACAAGTTCCTTTTGCTTTTCACCCCCAAAATCTGGAACTCATGGAATGTTAACTTCCTGCCAGCCAACCTGATTGTTTTAGTTGTTATCCTTATTGTTTTATACATGTCGCTTGTACTAGCTGATTTGAGCTAATGTTATATTTTTATCTATTTTGCGACTTCAATTAAAACTTATCTTATCTTGCAACGCTGGCCCAACATTGAACCGGCATTCGGTGGGTAGGTCTACATCCTTTGTACCAGGTACATCGTAGGCAAGTATTGAATGAATTTTGGTCGGCACTAGCGATGGTGGAGGAAGGAATACACGTCGAAGATATATTTAAAATTGTTTCATTGGTTCCTTCTTTAATTATATCATGAACATTTAGGTTTCTGGCCCATGAAGACGTCATTATTATATACGTCAGACTATACAACCTAGTCGATCCAGGCAAATTTTTAAAACCCTAACGGTATGGTGCCAAAGCGGGGGACAAGCCAGCGATCTCCGACTTTCCAAGCAAGCACTTTTATCCATTGCACCAGGGTCCCGCCCCTCTCACTCAGGGGTGTCCAGAAAAAAATTAAGTAGCAAAAGCAAAGTAGCCAGTAGATCCCTAGCAAAGTATATGAGCGTCATATTTGCGCTGTTAAATTCTTAAAATTAGACATTAAATTCGCAAAAAGATGCGAATTGCGACAGCCTGGCCACCCCTGTCACTTAGGCCTATTTGGTAGTTCCTCGTGCCGTCCATCCTAATTTGTTCATGTATTATTGTGGACCTCTCTACATTCTACGGAGCTTTTTAAGGGACATCTCTAAAAAATATATTTCAACTGGAAGTAATTAATTGGAAGTAATTAATTGGAGCGCGCGAACCAAATCATTTGGCTTGAACCAAATAATCATTTGACTTGAACCAAATGATTTGGATTGAACCAAATAATCATTTGGCGCGAACCAAATAATCATTTGGCGCGAACCAAATCATTTGGCTTGAACCAAATAATCATTTGGCTTGAACCAAAGCATTTGGCACGAACAAAATGATCGTATGGCGCGAACCAAATCATTTGTCTTGAACCAAATAATCATTTGGCGCGAACCAAATCATTTGGCTTGAACCAAATAATCATTTGGCTTGAACCAAATCATTTGGCTTGAACCAAATATGCATTTGGCGCAAACCAAATCATTTGGCGCGAACCAAATAATCATTGAGAGGGAGAGATAGAGAGAGAGAGAGATAGAGTGAGTGAGTGAGTGAGTGAGTGAGTGAGTGAGTGAGTGAGTGAGTGAGTGAGTGAGTGAGTGAGTGAGTGAGTGAGTGAGTGAGTGAGTGAGTGAGTGAGTGAGTGAGTGAGTGAGTGAGTGAGTGAGTGAGTGAGTGAGTGAGTGAGTGAGTGAGAGATAGAGTGAGTGAGTGAGTGAGTGAGTGAGTGAGTGAGTGAGTGAGTGAGTGAGTGAGTGAGTGAGTGAGTGAGTGAGTGAGTGAGTGAGTGAGTGAGTGAGTGAGTGAGTGAGTGAGTGAGTGAGTGAGTGAGTGAGTGAGTGAGTGAGTGAATGAATGAGTGAGTGAGTGAGTGAGTGAGTGAGTGAGTGAGTGAGTGAGTGAGTGAGTGAGTGAGTGAGTGAGTGAGTGAGTGAGTGAGTGAGTGAGTGAGTGAGTGAGTGAGTGAGTGAGTGAGTGAGTGAGTGAGTGAGTGAGTGAGTGAGTGAGTGAGTGAGTGAGTGAGTGAGTGAGTGAGTGAGTGAGTGAGTGAGTGAGTGAGTGAGTGAGTGATCATTTTAAATACGTTAGATCGTATAATAAAGGACACGGTTCTGGCATTATTTAAGAATGTATATTTTGTTTGCGACGATCAAATACAGACATTATTGAGTTTGTCGTCTGCTATTCGACTCTTTCTGTTGTCCACCTTGGTGTATAATGTAGTGGGGAGGGGTGGTTGTGGAAAGGTGGTGCCTATGCTCAGGGTGGTGTGGCGAGATACAGAAAAATATCGAGATTAGACATGCGATGGATGAACTGTGACCGGGCAGACACTGGGTGTTAATCTTATGTTGTTTTAGTGTTGGTTCAGCGTTGTATACGTCGGGCCAATTTTAAACCAGTATTGGTTCAACGTCGTGTGCATAATTGTGTTGATAAATCATTAACCCTTCAACCGCTAAATTATATAATTGCAATTTTCACCCACCGCGATCCACAACTTTTGAGTGACCACAAATGTCAACCCACAAAAGTCAGAGCGAGGTACCAGGCAAACAAGAAGTGTCTATGCAATGCTGGTTTAATGTTGGGCCAGCGTCGCAGACGGTGGCTTAACATTAAAACAACATTGGGTTTGTCAGTAATGTTTGAACCGTCACGGTCATTGCACAGCAAATACACGCCAATGATTTAACCAATGCTGGTTTAATGTTACGCCAACGTCTACGATGCTGGCCCAACATTCAACCAGCATTGTTCGTGTGACCGAGGGGTGTGAGGTACTCTGACTTGTATAGAGAGGCACTAGACGTTGACACACTGCTGTTTTAATGTTGAGCTACCAACGCCAAATGATTATTTGGTTCGCGCCAAATGATTATTTGGTTCGCGCCAAATGATTTGGTTCGCGCCAAATGATTATTTGGTTCGCGCCAAATGATTTGGTTTGCGCGAAATGATTATTTGGTTCACGCCAAATGATTTGGCTCGCGCCAAATGATTATTTGGTTCGCGCCAAATGATTTGGTTCCCGCCAAATGATTTTTTGGTTCAAGCCAAATGATTTGGTTCGCGCCAAATGATTATTTGGTTCAAACCAAATGATTTGGTTCGCGCCAAATGATTATTTGGCTCAAGCCAAATGATTTGGCTCGCGCCAAATGATTATTTGGTTCAAGCCAAATGATTTGGTGCGCGCCAAATGATTATTTGGCTCAAGCCAAATGATTTGGTTCGCGCCAAATGATTATTTGGTTCAAGCCAAATGCTTTGGTGCGCGCCAAATGATTATTTGGTTCAAGCCAATGATTTGGTGCGCGCCAAATGATTATTTGGTTCAAGCCAAATGATTTGGTGCGCGCCAAATGATTATTTGGTGCAAGCCAAATGATTTGGCGCACTCGAATTAACTACTTTCATTTGAAATATATATTTTTTGGAGATGTTCCTTAAAAAGCTCCGTAACATTCAGACCAAGGTGCTCAAATACCTTGTCTCGTAACTACTTTGCTGTCAGCTCGTTCTGCTCCAGCTGCTGGTCTATACAATTTAAACGGGCGGGGGCCCTGGGGTAGTGGTTAGCACCGCTGCCTTTCACGCCAGAGTCCGGGGTTCGGTTCCCGGTCTCGGCGGTTTGAAAGAAACTAAAAATGTTTCTTCCCCATCCACGTGTGAAAGTCAGTATTGTGGGGAGCCTCCGTGACCGAGAGGTAGCGTGCTCGGCCTCAGACCGCCAGGGCTTGAATTTCGAATCCTCAGGAGGTTCTCCTGGCCCAGTTTAGCCTATATGTGCACAAAGGTGGCCTAAAGCCCGATTCATTTCATTTTTATACAATTTAAACATCCAATATGAAGCTTTCCTTTCCTGCCACCTCCATTTTTGCGTTCACATGGCCAGGTGTAAGATAATATCTTCTGAATTTACATATTCATTTTGTAGAGCACACAATCCTGTCCTCGTGTATCAAGAGTTTCCGAATCTGTAATAATGATAAGCCCTTCCTTTTTTTCACTGTCGCGCAAACAAACTTAGTCACACCATTTTTGTAGTGACTGAAGAAATTCGTCAGAACGAAAATTAGCGAAAAAGAATTCGTGAAGACGAAATTTGTTGAAAAAGAAAAAGAAAATTCGTCAAAAAGAAATTTCGTTAAAAAGAAAATTCGTCAAAAAGAAAAGAATTAAAAAGAAAACGCTAGGACGAAAATTTGTCAGAAAAATTCTTTTTTTTTACAAATTTTTACGAAGTATCTTTTTCACGAAATAAACGAAAATTCTTCACGAATTTTAGGGGGAGTTTATTATACTGTACGTCCCAAAAAGCATGCATCATTGTTTGAAGAGGGTGCTCAGCTCGCTCCCGTTCAAATAGCAATAACTGCTCACTATTCAAGTGAACAGTTACTGCTGTTTGCCTCTGCAGAGCGGTACAGTGCTACAATTGTATCTTCTGGTCAATGGGGGGGGGGGGACTGTACATTCATGTAGAGAGATAGAATCGTCTACCTGGAGAGTTATTGCTATTCCCCCTCGTAGTATAAACATACCAAAGTACCTTAATACCGAGCGCGGGATAGTGAGTTTCTATTCTTTTTAGCAAAGATCAATACCCTCAGATTACCTATGGATATTATACGCTGTTACATCAATTACTCACAATTCACGATCCACTTGATGCTGAAACTCGGAAAGGGGCCTTTACACATATTAGCAGCGGATTCGAAATTGGATAGGTACCCTAATAAATAACTGAATCTCCCACTGCGCAGTGGATGAGAAGGGGGCGTAGCCCTTTGGTAGAACGCCTGACTGTCCCGCCTGTCATACATGCGTCTCGGATTCGAGCCCCGCTGATCCTATGAGGTGTTTTCAGATAAATTTCTCTAAGGTCAGGTTGAAACCAGTGTATCGACGTTTAATTCGCGCTGTGCCACGCGCTGCGCGCTCGTTCATCACTGCGCAGTGAGAACTGATTTAGCATTTTGAAGAGATGCATTCCACTGGAATCGCTTTATTCTACATTATGTTCCATCTTTGTGTATGTCGCTTGAAGTATTTTAGTATTACTTTTTGAAAACCTGTCCACAGAGCTATGCAGAATCGCGTTATGTCTGCTGTCGGAAAACATACGCATTTTTGCAATAAAGGTTAAAGGTTTGCAGATAGACAAGGTCGGATATATTTTCTAACATGAACCTTTAATGGGAGTATCACTAGAAAAAGAATCCCCCAAATTGATGGCGAACAACGCAATTTAGCGTGATCCCGTTATTTGGATCTTAATCCGGATCACCATGCAATCCGATCGTCCTCAAAAATAAAATAAATGGTTGTGTGAAGCTGCACTGACTATTGCAGCTTGATCGGTTGAAAACTTGCCGACCTCTGGCCTTTAGAAATTTGATTTAGAAAAAAATGATTTAGTGTCGCATATATTCGGGTTTTCGTTTTTATTAGCACATTAAATACCACCTTTTTAAACATGTTAAAGATAAAATATGACATCAATCAGCAATATTTGAAAACAGTTGACCTCCATTTTGTCAAATCTGAATAATTTTCACTCACTTGAAGTTGTGGATCGCGTCAGCGAGACACAATTTCAAGTGTGTGAAAACTCAAATTGAATAATTTGGCGGTTAAAGGGCTAAGACTTTCTGAGATAGCTTATCAACCACAGAATACATAATATTTGAAAAAAATAGTTTTCCAGTTTTTTTTTTGTTGTTGTTTGGGAATATTCATCAACAACTCATGAACACCCTGATGGACGTTCATGAACGTTCATAGGTTTGTGTTCATGAACTGATGAACATTCATAAACTATTCATCAATGTTTATGAATAGTTCATGATCATCTCACCCGTCTGGGATAGTATTATCCATGCCGGGAGTCACAGTGACAGCACGGTGCAGCCCTCCAAAATTTGTTTTGCAATGCCAAAAGGCAGTATTTGCCCACTTGTAAAGTGATAAGATACTGTCTTTCATCTTTACACAGAAACAATAAGTATTGTAGTCAATTTTGACTAATTGTGGAGCTCATACAGAGGTTCACTGAGCCCTCAGTGTCTCCCTCGTGAGAGTCACTGATGCTGTGTGAATATAGAGACGGAAGTACATGACACGAATCCAAGATTAACTGTGACGACTTTCTTTTAGTATCACTTAAAAGGATGCATAATCATTTAAATAATATTTAAATACCAATAATTTGTGAGAAAAAATGACATATTATGACATTGCATGGGGAATCATAGTCGAACGTGATCCGCACAATAATAATTATATTTATAAGATGCATTAGTTAGTAATGCTACTTGCAGTATTTGTTTTAACCCTTACAGCGCGGGGACCGTCTATAAACGTCAGATTCTGACGACTAAAGTCGATCCCTGCACTGTAAGAGTAAAACTATTTATAATGGACGTAACCCCACAACATGGGTATTCGAATGAATCAGAAAGAGCTGATTACGACATTTATGGTGATTTCGCATTGATTAAAACGCTTTGGTCTCCATGATTTTTACAAAATTAATTCAGCGTTGCAAGGGTTAAGGTCGTGAACTTTTGGAGACTGATAAACCTTTCATTTTGAAATCATCATAAATGTCTTAGTTGCTGTTTTCACTTCATTTAAATACATATGTCATCATGGGTCTACGGCCATTATAATTATTTTACTCTTTCATTACGGGGATCGACTTTATACGTCAGAATCTGACGTCTACAGACGTCAGATTCTGACGTATAAAGACGGCTCCTGCGCTGAAAGGGTTAAAGCGCTCGTACCAAATTAAACGAAAATCACCACCTGAAGCAGTGCTCTACCTGCCAAACACTGCACATTTTAGCGGAAATTTAAGCGGCTATTGTCGTGCTTAGCTGTGAAAGTTTTAACAATGCCCATGATCTTCAAAACATAATTAACTTATCATGCTGGGAAATGTCAAGGAAGCAATGCTTGTTCAGCCTTGATGATAGACACTTGTTTCACATAAATCCACAAGGAGGGATGTAATTAGCTCGAATAAGTTTCATTATCCGTGATACTTTTGCTCTATCAGATCTCATTAATAGTAGGGTATATCCTTAATAATAGGATAAAGGCTTTAGATTAAAATATTTGAAAAAGTTTCATTTGGATAATGACAAATTGATTATAAATATGTTGAATTAATAATATTTTTTTGGTTTGGTATAAAAATAATAAACTTTTTTTTCAGATAAAGTTTTTTTTGAATTATCTTACACTTTTGTAAATAGTGAATCAGTTCATTTTTAAACTTCGCATACAGTTTGTATACAAAGTAAATATCAAGATTTTAGTATTAATGTAGCATTTAAAAAATGAGCTTGAAACACTGGTCTCATATTAGGTTTTGCTGGGCCAACATAAAAAAAACAACGCTAGGTTGTTCTGTGGATTGTTTTTGCAGAGTTTATTGTCTTTATCATGTGACAATGAGATGCTCACATCTGCTTGTTCCACTTGTATAATAACCATTAACAAGATATTTTTATGTAAATCTGTTGTAATCTCTTGTGACTAGTTCTATTGAATTAAACATGATATTAATTACTTCATTAACGCTCACTGGCATGTTAGAGCTCCTTATATTTAAATCTACCTAATTTATTCAATATTAGTTGTTCCCCAGGGATTCGTCCTCGGTCCATTTTTGTTTCCTCTTTACACAGTTCCACATACATGTAACACCGTTATTCTGAGAAACGATATAATCAGGCAGCAGTTGTGCAGTTGCGCTCATTTTGCCAACTCTAGTTTTTTTTACTTTTATATCATCGATAACATTGTAATGAACATAATTAAACTTGTTGCCAGATTCCGAATCATTATTTTTATGTTAGACAAAAAAATCATCATTTCAGCTTTTACCGCTACATTTGATCAAATTTATGAATGACACTTGTTTTACAACAGATATGTAGCAAACATGAATTTGTTGTACTAGTTTATCTCACGCACGGGCATTTGCATAGTTTTTAATTTTGCAAATGTTTTGATCAGTCAATGGTGTTGATGATACTCGTCAGTAGTGTAGTGTACCATAGAAATATAACAAGGTTTGAAACGGGTCACCCACCCCTTCTTGGATTTATAGATAGATCTATTGGTCGACAACCGCCATCATCCTATGTGCTATATTTAGTAACATTGCGTCATTTTCTTTCCTGGGGCTGATTGGTCAAGATAGGTGCCGTCATGAGACGACGTAATAATATGGGCTCCAAAGAGTAACATTATTTATAATTGCCTATTTTCAATGATCCCCATCTAGAAAAAAATATAATTTTACGGTGCTATATATAAATGGACAACATTAATGTTCAGTAGTGAAACTGGATAATTAACATATTTTGTGACAATGAAAAATTCGTCCTGGTGTGAAAAATAATTAAATAAATTGATACTCAGTCGGGTTGTAGTGATGTGTAACCAACTGGGGTGATGGATGTGAGCTATCATTGTTATCAGCCGTCATGTACACTCGCCACACAAACTGGAGACGTTAAACCAAATGTTGATTCGATGTTGGGCTACTGTCATCAGCCCAACATTAAGCCAACTTTGAGTCAACGTCTCGTGGCTTGTAGGTGTAGTAAGTGGATGTAGATGTTTCCCTCTCACTTAGCTGTACACATTAACAGGCGACATTGCTGAAGGAGTTGGTGTACGTGGGTGGAGAAATTGTACAATGATCATCAGGGAAGACACTTCACATGATAGTGTTCTCGTTTTTAATAAACTGTTTAATATGAATGACAAACACTATGAAATACTCAATCTGTCAATTGAAGTCCATAAATTGATCATTACGTGTCGCACTGGGAAAACTTATAGGTTAAGACAACTAATATATCTAACTTTATTCAAGTATATTAAATTTTTAAGTATATTAAATTACGATGAGGCCTACTGGATTGCATTCCTACTGGAATGACTACTAAACCACCAGTATTAAGCTGGGGGTAAGCATTAGGCATGGTTCTAGGTGGTCTTCCAAGTCTCATTTTTTGTTAGAAAAAATGGATGAATGCATTTTGGCGCAAAATTATAACATTACGGCAAACAAGATACTAATATTGCAGTGTCATCAGTTAGATTTCGACCTCTTCCTCTGAGATATTCATATTAGTCAGCCAGCCAACATATGCTATCATTTCAACACATGGCGAATGTTTGTTACAAGCAAACCAACAACACAGACATGTAGTTTAATAACCCAGGAATAACGTCTAGCCTGCTGACATCATTTTTTTCAATCGGAAAGTGTCTAAATTAGCGAAAACAAAATGGCCGCCAACTGACGCTATTATATGATGTAAATCACTATAACTTTGTCAATATTTATCCTTTTCTAATGATTTTGGTGTGTAATATAATGTTTTCGTGGTCAAGGAACATGATTATGACAATAAAAACATGATCGAAGTATTTTTTATTTGTAAAAAAATCAAGTATTTAGAGGTAAATCCAACAACTGTATCTTTCTGTTATGTCTTTCTAAGCATAGTTTCCAAACTAAGCACGTATTAACTGGTCATAATCGGTGTACTAAATTATTAGAATAATATTGAGAAATAAACGTCACCAAAACAATTTGGTCCATGATAATAGACGACAACTCATGATGTTGGGTTACAACAATTTTCGGCATACAGCCGCAGGCACGTGTGCAGATTTGATGAGTGTTGCTGCAATTGCATGCCGAAGACTGACATTTTGTCAGGCAGCCACATGCTACTAGTTCAAGACATACCTTTGGAACTGCAGGTAATGTTGACCATGTAACTGCCAATCTAATGCCCATAGATAGCCATCCATCAGATGACTCAGGTGAACCAGCAAATGATTGAATACACTGCTTATCAGCGTGCACCCATAACTTGGATTGATAATTCGCACGCATAGCATGTAGCTGCATATATCAGCCCTGGCTTTGTCAACGCCACCTTTAACATCGGGAGCCATGTACAAATAGCATATGAATTCTTCAACTGTACAAATCACCATACGATGTGATCAGTTCCACCAAAGAAGTGCAACAGGAGCAAAAATATATCAGTGTCTCTGCAGAAAACCATAATGTGATCATAGCCTCTCTTAGTTGGTTCAGTAGTAGTAGTAGTAGTAGTAAATCATTGCTTTACGTCACTTTTCGGCACAAAAAGTCTTTTAAGTGACATTGTAATATGATAAAAACTTTGCAGTCAATTGATGAGATGAAATGATGTACAGATGATGATGTGAGGGTGGGGGTGATAGGGCGTGGTGGGTTATTGAGAGCGTTTTTTTTCGCTCACCCGATAAGGGGTTCTGGGCATGTCTAGGAGATCTACCCCCAGACATGCCCAGACAGCCGGATACTTGAGTTTCGCTGTGCAATTTAATGCTGGAACTCCTCGGGTCGGATAGTCCCATGAGTAACAATAGGAAGGATAACTCCCTCTGGGTAACTCCATTCATCCCACGTGAGAGACCTAATGTCAAACACGCTATTGCTGGTTAATTAAGGCGACCACAGCCTACACCAGCGCCAGCACTGATGCTAGAGCTGCATTAGCATCGCAGTTGAGCGGAGGAACCACTGGCAATCCGCCCAAAGATTATGGCCAGATACGAGGAGGCTGCAGCTTCCCTTGGATGATTGCTGTGGACTGGTGCTTTCGTACCATGCCATACAGCATGCACCTGACGGTACAGATGCCTAATGACCCTCCCCGGATGGGGGCAAAAAGTACTGCTACTAGAAATCATCCCGGTACCCCTCTTAGTTGGTTCTAAACCATGGAGGATGATTTGTATATCAGCCCCCTCATGGTCACAGGTCAATGCAAGAACCTTTTCTCGGCTGGATGATGAAGTTTTGTCTTTGCAGGCAAAGCCTCCTCCCAAAAGTTATTCGCACCCTGCTAGGACATTTGGAAATTTCTTCACAAGATCTTCTGCCAAAAATGCTGCAAGATCACCAATAATTTCGGAGAGTGAAACAAATTATGCCCATACTTGAAGCAGTGGTACCAAGCCATTACTCACAACTTTACGGATTGGCTTCTTAAGCAATCTTTGCATCAGACGTCTGTCAGCTTTCACAACCTTTTTTACATTCCCAGTTGTATTGACAACAGATTTGTACAGACTTGAGAATGTCTCCCGAGTTTTGTCTCTTCATTGGAGAAAAGAAAGGGATGTTCCTCTCAACGATGAGTGTAGATATATATTACCTGACTAGTTCTGCACCACGTGTATTTGCAGTCAGTAGAGCACCCTCAATGTCTTCTGCTCCTACATCATCGCATAATTTCAAGAAGCTCCATATATGTTGACCAATATAAATAGTTTGGGTCTTCACTGAAGATCTTGTTGAATTGAATCCATAATCGATTTGTTATGACACTTTCTTTCAATGTTTGCAACAGCTGTAAAACCTGCTCACCTGCTCTTCTATATCCACTGTTTCATTGTGTTTATCATGCAAAATTTTACTTCATCATCAAGGTCTTGCAATGATGATCTTTTTCTAGCCCATGACTGAAATCATTTTAATTTGATCCGACAAAGTGCTTCATATGCAATCACATGCCCCCGAACAGCTCGATAATATGTTTTACCTTCCATCATAGCACTTGTAGAATTTTGTGCAAATGCGCCAGACTCCACCCAGACATCATCCAGGCCTGCATTTTCCATAATTATGCTGGCCAATGGCCTTCATAAAATTGAATAAGATGTGCAAGCCACCCATCATTACTACAACATTATCATATTTATCAGGATTTGACCACTGTAGTTCTTTTGTTCTGCTATAGAGAGGTTGATCTCCGACAATCACAACATGTTTCTGGCCAAGATGATGCATCATCTCCTGGAATCTATTCAAAATTGTCACCACAGTATTGTTTTCATCAGCATGGGCCTGTATTATAGGCATCATTCCAACAACTGTTACTGTTGCTTCAGAAACACCACATGCAACATGAAAAGCTGCCCATGATGGAACATTTTGTTCATCTTGGTTGTACATACGAGCCAATATCCAAGCTTGGTTTGAAAGATTTTATATGGCTTGGCATCCGTTTCCCATGTCCCATATTTCTGGGTCAACTCAACTTGTTATGATTGGATTTGGCCTTACACCAGTGTATACAGGTGCGATGTCAATAGTGTGAAATTTCTCAAGTAGTTTCTGGGCCGGTACTCTATTTCTTCCTGTTTTTACAGTCGTTTGTTCTGGTAGTGACGGTGGCCCATGTTGCCACAAAACACATTGTGTGGCATGAAACGTATTTTCTCATCTATAGTCTCTTCTAAAACATCGATGTTGTCAAGTGATGAAAGTGTTATACGAACAGGTGTGTATGGTGATAGACCTATACCAGTTGGAATATATATGTAACCATTCTGTTCATATCTACGTAAAATGTCATTGGTTATTTATGAGTCAATTCTAGAAAGTGTATCAATTCCAACAGTATGACCGACTGCATGGAAGATGTTTACCATTTTTTTCTGACTGTGTAGCCTGATGAAGAGCCAGACCAAGGTCCACGTGCTTTGGTGTCAATTTTCTACTTTTAGAGGTAGTGTAGACTATCTTGAGCAATGCTACATATTCTTACTTTCAATGAATTATCTTGTTCTTCTAATTCAAGGATATTCCCCCCACCAAACAAAACACTCAAGGAAAGGTAGAGACTATTTTGGTATAACATCTGAAACATGATCCATGTCCATACCACGCCAATTAGTATCATGACCTGGTGAATCTCTTAGATCCGCTCGCAATTGAAGAGCAGTGGGAAATATTTCCTATAGTGGAGTTGCATCAGGCGTTCTTCATCAGACGAGAGTGAGGAATCATCTGAATGATCTATTGCAATAGTTTTCTTTGATGCAGCAATATAAGTTATATCACATGGGTAAAACAGCAGTGATGACTTAGGATCTAGTTGACGGGATGTACTGCCACTTACTCGCACAATTTGTCTTACGAAAAGAAGGTTTGTTAACAACGTGACGTTCTATGGTATAAAATGGACATGATGAAGATGTATGTTTGCTTGTAGCAAGCAATTTCCATATGTTGAAATTATATCATATGTTGGCTGGCTGACTAAACATCAAAATGACGATTTTAATAAATAATAATAAATAAAAAAATAACTGTAACATGTTTTTATTGTCACAAAACATTACATTACACATCATCATCGTTAGAATAGGATACATATTGACAAAGTTATAGCGATTTACATCAAATACTAGCGCCAGTTGGCGGCCATTTTGTTTTCGCAAATTTAGACACTTTCGGATTGAAAAAAATGATGTCAATAGGTTAGACGTCATTCCTGGGTTATTAAACTACATGTCCGAGTTGTTGGTTTGCTTACATGTAACAAACATTTGCCATTTTTTGGGTAAGATTTCACATCTTGGCTGGCTGACTATATAGTTTTTAGCTGAGGCTGTAGCTCCCTCACATCAACCCCCCCCCCCCCCTTATGTAAATTTAGTTATCGTTCCCATGCAGTTATTGTCAATATAATCAAAGGCAAATTACAATACAAATTAAATGAGACACAGTCCAGCAACCAGGGTAGCATAAACACATATCAGTTTCACAATACCACTGGCGCCACGTAACGGGGGGGGGGGGATCCGCGGTTAAATCCGTTATTTTGTTGAATGTGATGCTGTTATTAAAATTGTCCACATGCATACACCCACACCAGAATAATATTAAATGGACTGGCCCTGTCTGAGCCAGTGAGTTTTTATTGTTATAATGCCAGGGGCTGATCTAGGATTGCTTTAAACAGATATAATGCATTATCAATGTGGAATTATGTCAGCTATTTTGATTTTATGTGATTTACTGAACATTTTTTTCAAAATGGCTAATAGCAAACATGGTATGTCCTTGCTACAAAAGTGACTATTTTTCGCGCAATGTAGCTTTAAAACTATGTTTGTGGGATTTCCAAAGGGGTGTAGCCCCTTTGGTGTAAATGAAGCAGGTAAAATGGTGCGGTACCTGATTGGTTGACGTTGCATCTTATCTATACCAAACGGCGTAAACGACAATTATGGTATGTGTATTACACGGGGTATTGTTAAACCTTTTGCTTACTATAGTCAGCAAATCATAAAGTTTCATATTTAAAGGGATTAAACTCAAATTTACTTTATGATATATGATTCGCTGAACAAGATAAATTTGCAACATAATACCAACTTAAATAACATCATATTAATTATAATAATAATAGCTGTACCGTCAAAATAATTATGTGTACATTTATTGGCATAGGACCTTCTAAGCATAATACCAGTTTAATGTGCATATATTATATGCAAATTAACTTTAACCTTTTAACCGCCATGTGATTTTCATTCACTTTTTGCAAGCGCAATTGACAACTGTAAGTAAGCGGAAATTATCAGATTTAGCGAAATAGAGGTAATTGAATTTGCAATCTTGCTGATTTATATCTAAATAATACAAATATAATCGTGACCGCCATTGACCTATGGACCACAAAAGTAGGCCTACATCCATTTTAAAAGTCCATAAAGTTAACCAACACTTCATCACACCAAAACGTGCTTATCGATTGGAAAATGGAGGTTTTATTATCTGAGTATCTCAAATTGTTCAAAATACTTTGAATCTGATGAGTAGTTTACACCAGTAGTTCATATGTGTACATTTTTAATATGCGCTCGGTGGTAAAGTCAATACACCAGCAAAACTGGCTACACTGATCCAATGTTGATTTAATGCTGGCTCGTTGTCTACGACGCTGACCCAGCATTAAACCAGCAGTGGGTTGACTTGTCATATTTACACTGACAGAGATATATGTTGTTTTAATATTGGCCCATCATCTTCGACA
>OZ024908.1:39614703-39689703 GCA_964017125.1 Flabesymbios commensalis | reverse complement strand
ATTTTCGTCAGCACATTTCACAGGTGTCCAGTTCCTGTTTTTATCACATTAGAGATCTTAAACGCATCAGAAAAAGTCTACCTCTAGCTTTAGCAAAACAAATTGCAGTGGCACTGGTGACAAGCAAACTGGACTACTGTAACTCCTTATTACACCAAATTCCAGCTAAAGATCTAGAGAAATTACAGCGTGTTCAGAACTGTTAAGCAAGGGTTGTGACAAAGGCTCCTCGTTTCAGTCGCTCTATTCCTCTACTAAAATCATTACATTGGCTTCCAATCAAGTTTAGAATACAATTCAAAATATGCACTTTTGTATTTCGTTGTCTCGATGATGGTCAGCCATCTTATTTATCTAGCCTTCTTTTTTCTGCAGACTCCGTGAAACATCTGCGATCAAACAACACAAATAAGCTCAAAGTACCACGTATCAGAACTAAGTTCGGTGCTCGTGCCTTTTCTGTTTCTGGTCCTACTCTTTGGAATTTACTGCCTGCACACCTTCGTGTAGCTAAAAACATTTCCTCTTTCAGAAAACTGCTTAAAACGCATTTCTTCGATCTGGCTTTTCCGCCCTAGCTCCTCTGCGTCCCGGCTCCCTGATGACGACCATGCTTATTTCCCTCGACTCTTCTTTGAATTTGATAAGGATGGATTGCGCCTCTGAGCTCGGCCCTCCGAGGAGTTAGGCGCTATAGAAGTTTTCATTTCATTCATACCATTGCAGTAACAGAGTGATGTACATTTGAATCTACTATTGTACCACTTGCAATTTCCTCTTCAGTATACTTTACATTGACAACTAATTAGGTAGGCACATCCCTCACTAACTTCTGTAAGATTCATCCAATGGGGCATCCAGATTTTCCAACCTTTCATTCCAACCCCAGAAGAACAGAACGCTTGACATGTTGGTACAATGCATGTTTTGTTGAGGAATGGATTCTAATGGTTTTAGACTGGTTATAAACAAGAGCTTACGTACCTCATTAACATCTTCGGATGAACATTTCGGGCTATATATTTGAACAGTCATTCCCTCTAATGCTGCCATTAGCAATGGTTCCAGAGTCAACTTGGATGGTTTGTTCTGGAGTTTGATGAAGGTGTCTGTAACTCACAAACCTTAAATGCGGTCTTCTTCCCAACATTACGTAGAAATGATGTAATATCAGAGCCAGTGAAGGTGTGCAAGAAAGGCAGTGCTTCACTGTTTGTGTTTGTGCTTCAAGACCTTCACATACATTATGAATTGGGATGTCTTTATAATGCTTTTCAGGTCCAAATCCTATCCAAAGCTCTTGAAGGGATGTCTTTGGAAAGAAATGGCAAGCAAGGAACAACCACATCTGTGTCTACGGTTCGAATATAAGCAATAGTGTGTCCATTATTGGTAGCATTCTTATAACTGTATACTGCAGCTGTAATCTGGTATCTCCTTCTTCTTGGGAGCAGGGAGATATCGAAGAAAGATCACATCCCTTGTTTGAAAACACAATATCTCCTTTTGTGCTTAATAGATGATATATTTTGTCTGAGGTTGAATTTCTCATTTCTTCACTGATATATTCAAAGAGTTGCTGTTTGGTTTCATTATCCAACAAAAATGTATGTCAAGCAGCTCTCTTAGGAATTGGTTTGTCTCAGTCCACACATGTTCGTTGACTAACTGCTCCACCATGCCCTGCTCTGCATCGCGTTTTGAGACTTCTCTTACCTATATAAACATCACATACTGCATCTACGCGTTCACATGTTGGGGTAAGTTGGGATTGCATGAATGGCAGGAGATACTTTGGAAGGTAATCCTTGAAAATCATTGTTTTAGTAGGTTTTACCATAATGCACTACTGCAGCCATGTTAAATAGGGCAACTGTAGCTCTTTCTCTCAAGGATTTTTTACCGTGTTTTGGAATGTTTGGGAGATATTCCAATAAAGCAGCTTTATTACCACTGTGGAGCTTTCCGTTGTTTGAGAGGTTTGGTGAATTTCTCACACTCTCATGCTTGAAAAATCATTTACGTCTGATTGAGGTCGGTCTTTAAGATTGTCATAAAACGACTGACCATTGCTGTGGAATTTTTAGCTGAGATAGCCCGATCTCGTTCTTTTATTCAGATCAGCGTGTGTATGGTTTTGGAAAGTGTGAAGGTTAATTATTTGTATAGTATATATGTAAGTGCCTTTTAACAGGTATCTATCTTGCCATTGACAAATGTATAATACAATACTCGTCCTTTTTCTGGGGCATATCTCATTATCTGAGACTTTGGCAATGCTGGGTCTATGATTTCACAAGTTGTCAATGTTTTAAGCTTGGGATCATTTTACATGAAAGAATTTGTAACTGTGCGATCTTTCACAGTTTTATTAGTGCATTTATATCTCTAAGGAACCTTTGTTGTATTGTGCAGCTTCTGAGTGTTCTTTCACTTTGTCACTAGGGTAGTGGTTAGCACCGCTGCCTTTCACGCCAGAGTCCGGGGTTCGGTTCCCGGTCTCGGCGGTTTGAAAGAAACAAAAATGTTTCTTCCCCATCCACGTGTGAAAGTTAGTATTGTGGGGAGCCTCCGTGACCGAGAGGTAGCGTGCTCGGCCTCAGACCGCCAGGGCTCGAATTTCGAATCCTGTGTCTGGAGGACAGTGTCATCTCAATCATCTCACCATCCTCAGGAGGTTCTCTTGGCCCAGTTTAGCCTATATGTGCACAAAGGTGGCCTAAAGCCCGATTCATTTCATTTCATTTCATTTTTGTCATCATCTGCATTATATGATATTTCCTCTCGTAGCACTCGCAAGACTTCTTGTCTTGATATCACTATGAGCTCTTTTTCTCCTTGATATCCATACAGTCTTCGATTACCACCATCTTCCTTGATATGTTTAACATTTTGTTTTAGCTTTGGTCTAGCTCAATCAGCGAAAACGTTGTTTTGCTTCTCTGTACCACAAAGAGACCCTTCATAAAGGCAGCATGTACATTTGGATGTAATTCAGGCAAGCAAGCCATATCTCTTAGAAAAACTGTTGTGAAACGTGCATACATTGAGCGGTCGAATGCAGAGAAATATCCACACAGATCATCAATTGAGTCAAGAGTGAGCATCCAATCATCGGTACGTTGACCTCGTATGAACCTCAAGTAGCACCTGAGGAAAGTTCTCACAGTAATCCAGAAGTTGACAGTTGGGCAATTATCAAACAAGACGCTTCTACCACATATCTATAGGCTCATGAGGCCCAAACTCAGTGAAGAATGGCGTTTCATGATTTCTAACCAGACTAGTGTATGTTCATAAGCATATCTTGTTCTACACATAGCACTGTGTATAGTCCCCAGACAGACACAGACAGCACGTGCATCTCAAAAGGCAGACAGCTTACCACACAGGCGTACGCTCACACACACCCCTCCCCTTCCATGAGATGTGTACACATTGTCGCCAGCTGATCAGAATACTTTTAGCAAGACAGCTGGCCAATCACAAGCTTATTACGATATGCTGGAATTTAGAGTGGGGAACATATGACGTCAGCCACCTGCAAATTTTAACATGCGAAGTAGCAGTGTCTACGGCGGGCAGTGTAAACTTGTTCGCTTGACATGCTCAACCCCCAAGCAGTGAATTACGAACACCAGATTGATTTATCCCTGCTTCCAAAAACATCAATTTCCATTCCAAACCAATTAGCAGCCTTCGCTGCACTCTTGAGTTGCCATTTCTAGGTGAAGCATTACCAAAATGATGACGATTTCAGTTTTACCAGCTTCATCTGGATAAACCCACTGACATTTTTTTGCAGAGCGTATTTAAAGAGGAAAGTGGACAGAGCAAACAGCAATTAAGATTAATTAGCAATTAGGATTAGCATAATTGGCTGCTCTGATCACCATTTCCATGCAGAGGCGTGCATAGTGGGATGGTCGGAGGGGTCCTGAACCCCCCTCCATGAGCTGCAGATTTTCAAAAAATTTCTGGGGATTCGCGGAACCTCCATATTTTTCTAATTTTTACCTCGACGCCCCTGCCATGTTTTTGCATTGTCATTGTGGCCGCTTTATTGTAGAATTCAGGAAATATTCCAATAGATGCTCGTGGGTGTACATCATTGGGATCTTGCTTATGTGAATGATACCCTGAAAATGTGATAGGAATGTTACATAGGTCACCTTCCTTTACCACATTACTTGCATGTTTTTATCCATTTATTTTCTGGTATTTCTTTTCTGCTGTATTTGCTAGACTTTGACCTGGTTGTCCCTGATTTAATAGTACCGAGTAAGTTTTATTTCCCCAGCAAAATGTATCCAGGGTTCCTTGTACACTCCACGCAGCTTGCAAATACACCCACATCTAGATCTACTAATACTATGCTTTGTCTGGATTGAGTTATAAGTTATAACCAATTTTACATAAACAGCTGATATAGCTGCTATAATTTTTTAACAGCTGAGGAATGTAGAGAAATACTCTGGTTAGATTTTTTGATGTTTTGAAACACATCAAGTGCGGCTTTTAAAGTACATAATATTTTACATGGCGGCCATCTTGAATTTGGCTAAAACATCTTTAATGATAATGATAATATTTTTCTAAGTTAAAATTTAGGTTCATTGACCCTGAAAACATAGGTGTAGAGCTAAAAATAATTATACTACGTTGCATATTTTGTGTTTTAAGGCATTTTTAGTGATTTCGCATAATGGCGGAAGTGACACGTCATAATTCGAAAAAAAGCCCGAAAAAGTTTGCATCCGCCAAAAAAGTGAAAGAGAAGACCTTTATCTTCATTTTAAGCCCACATAAAAAAAGTTGTCACCAAGTGAAAGATTGTCTCAATATTACCCAAATTCCCTCCCCGCTAATTAGACTATAGCCGTTTTTAATATGTTTTATTAGCATCTCATTGGGATCAGAATGTGTGTTTCAGCAGCAAGGATTGTAAATTGTGTTCGGTATCACACTAAACAAATGTTAGTACAAGGCACCCCTACTTCAGAGTATTATGTTTGGAAGTTGGTGTACTTCAATGCACTACTACTACTACTACTACTACTACTACTACTACTACTACTACTACTACTACTACTACTACTACTACTACTACTACTACTACTACTACTACTACTACTACTACTACCACTATCACTACTACTCTACTACTACTACTACTACAACTACTACTACTACTACTACTACTACTACTACTACTACTACTACTACTATTATTACTACTACTACTACTACTACTACTACTACTACTACTACTACTACTACTACTACTACTACTACTACTACTACTACTACTACTACTACTACTACTACTACTACTGTTACTACTACTAATACTGCTACTACTACTACTACTACTACTACTACTACTACTACTACTACTACTACTACTACTACTACTACTACTACTACTACTACACATTACAGTCATGTGATATTGGTTCACTTTGTAATTTAACAATTGAAAAATTCTTAACTAATTAATACTTTGAAAGTAATTGAATATATTCGCCATAGCTAGGAACATACCCTGGGATCGTATTAATTATTGAAAGAAGCTGTAGTCATATCTTAGCTGCTAAGCGAAAATTATTATTTTAAATCATATAGACAATCGTACATTCTACACACTAGTTGTCGCAAGTACATCTTTAAATAATTTAGAGATGTACTTGCTACATCTAGTTTGTTATCGTAGAATGTACGATTATCTATGATTAAAAAAATAGTTTTCGCTTAACAGCTAAGCTATGACTCCAGCTTCGATCAATAATACCCTCCTCCTCCTCCTACTCCTCCTCCTCCTCCCCCTCAAATGGTACCGCATAAAATAATAAGGACGACGCGATTGGATGATATGTTAAGATTTTATAATAGAGCCCGTCTTGCCCTGACAGAAGATGGCAAAATCTATAATCAGGTTACGTGGTTCATGTGCACTTAAAGGAATTGTTCACAGGGGAGCATTATAATGTTAAATCTTTGAATAGAGAGAGCATCAACTTGGCTCTATTTAAGCTGGTATAATAGATGTTCCATATCGAATCACCTAAGTGGGTTTCAATTAGAAAAGGGCTGTTAACTAATCATGGTGATGAGCGCATAGAATTAAATAAGCTTGTGAGCATAGATACATCCCAAAGGTAAATTCAATTTATCAACTAGACATGAATTGTGACTTTTCAAGTAACAATAATATTTGGGCTAGGTTTTATGAGTTTTTGTGGTGGCCATTTTGAATTTGGTTGGGTTATTTTTTTTATGACAGATGAATTGGAATTTCGGGTATGAGTTTTTTGGCAGCCATTCTGAACTGTAATTTCAGACTTCGGACTTCAGGCTTCAAATTTCAGAAGTCCCCACTGAGCTTTTGTAGTTTTAAATAGATATATATTTGTTTGTCAAATGGAATCGCATTCAGGGTGCACAGTACACACATTGACTTGTCTCTCTGTTGATTTAATGTTGTATCACTATCCGCGACGCTAGCCCAACATTAAAACAACATTGATTCAACGTTTTGTGTTTGAAAAGAATTGCAACTGTTATTTTAACTGTAGCATTTGAAAGGTTTCAACTCTCATACCAAATACACAATATTGGTTCAATACTGGGCCACCGTTTGCGACGCTGGCCTGAAATCGAAACATTGGATACATGTATTTTTATTATCAAATCCAGAGACTAAAGGGTGGAGTGGGTCTGAACATAGGGGCACCCTGCTCACCCTCCGGCAATGAATGGAGAATCACCCGACCTGTCCACTATTGAACCAACATTAGACCCAATTATAGGCCTATTGCCGTGCAAGCCAAAAGACAGTATCTGCTCATTTTAAAGTAAGCTAATACTGCCTTTTGCATTTGAAGAGCAGCATAGTGCAGTATCTGCTCACTTTACACGTCAGCAGAAACTGCCTTTTGCCATTCAAGAGTTTAGTGATCCAGAACATCCTGGAATAATTCGGAAGAACACGATGGGTGTCTTAGAAAAGTCATAACAGAATACCTGACTACTCTGGGAATGTTGTGTCAAAATTTCAAGTTGATTAGATAAAAACTCAGGGATAAATTGCGTCTTACAAAAACGTGCCAAGAATAATAAGTTTAAAGTTCCTTTGTAAAATCAATATATATAGCCCAAATATAATTAAGATAAATTAGTTTGAACATATGTCGAATACCAGGCTACGCACTGATCGTAAGCGATTCTCAATCATTACCGCTGATTTGTGTAGAGCCATATGTCACATATAACACTGTCGTGCAATTTGTCTGTTAAAATTGATTTTCACTTGATTCTGATTCAAAATAGCATGAAGATCAAGAAAAAAAGGGATTGCATTTTTTTATAGGTCGGGAAAAGGTCTAAAATGGCGAAATCCAAGATGGCCGCCAAAGTATATAAAAATAAACATATTTACGAATAATTTTGTAACTGCATACGCTAGAGACATACATAATATGTCTATTATTATGTTTTCAGGTATGAGAAAGCCAATTCTTTCATTTGTTTATGATATTATAAAGTCTGTATTTATGCGAATATGAGCAAAAACAACCGGATATCGCAGTGAAACTGCGGCTAACATTGTTTTGGCTGATAGTTTTTTTTCTATTTTGATTATGCTTGGCTGGTTCCCCTATGGTGATATCTGGGCGGATGTGGAGCTTTCATCCATGTGGATGTTTTGTAAAACATGAAATTCAAAATGGCTGCCATGAAATTACTGAAGTTATTTTTTCCATAATATTTTTATCAGGAACTACAATAAAACAAATCCTACCATCATTCGACATCATTATATTGCCTAAAATTATATATATTCCCAAATAAATTACATACCGGCACATATATTCATTATATGCGTGTAGTAAGCGTACACATTACCGTCTGGGGCCCTATCACCCCACCACGTAAAGCAATGCTTTAGTAGTAGTTAGTAGTAAGCCTATACATCACCCGTAAACACAACTAACTGCATGATAGGTTAGAATATGAACCAAGCGTAATTGTTCAGATACACTGGGGGTACCTTTCCCGATGGATCCTTTAAATTGTAATTTCAATGTCAAATCATAGAAAATCTTAAGAAATTAATTCTAATCTGGTATAGGCCTATTCTGCGCATAATTGTGAATTGCAAGACGTCAAATGCGCAACTAACACTTCTGGTGGCCAAAAATGCTAAATGATGTCATGTTACATACTAAATTAGAAAAGTGGAAGAATAACTGAACTTTTTGTCATATTTAGATATTTACACAGGTCTACATATGCCTATATGTATTATTAACTCTATGCTATATATATAGATTATTTGCAAAAGGTCTGACAAAACAAGGTCAGTCACTTGCACAATTTGACGTAAAAAAGTAATGTTTTACTCAATAATGGAAAAGGGTATGCTAAAGAAAATAAAGATTGCAGGGTTGGCCTTTACAGTAACAAACAAATAGCATACCAAGGACAACTTAAGGTCATTGCAAAGTTCGATAATAGCTCTTCGTACATAAAACAATTATTACGCATTTCTGGCATTTAGTTGTCATACAATCTAAACTATCCACCGCAAAAGATATTTTATTCATTTGTAGAATCCAATTCATTCTTACAGCTAGGTCTATATTTTTCTTGAAACTAACATTGGTCATAACATTATTGTGATGGCTAAAGGCGGCATCTGGATCTTGCATTGCTGTTGTGAAATTCCTGGAATGTAAGTTAAGAGCAGGCCTAATGTATCCTTGTGGCACGTATGTCTGAAAAAATTACTCAACATTTAGTGTGTTTGTAGTTAAGATGACCTCAACCGTGTATGGGTCCGGCCTTGGGTTACTTAGCTTTGGAGTACATGCCCTACTACGATAAATCATATTAATTTATTACAGAATAATATTCATAATAAATAAATGTACGGTACATTATATAATTTGAATGATAATAAAATGAGTTAATCTAAAATGAAAGAAAATTATTCTGAAATAAAAGAAAATTATTATCTAAAGAGCTATTATAACTATGACCATGCTTGTGTAAAGTCATTATCCTTAAATTTATACTTTATCTTATTATTGTGTGATATACGTAATTATGTCAATAACCTTATAAAAACTGTTATCGGTACATTTAATTCAATGATACCTCAATATCACACTAACAAATAATACAAGATAGCTATAGAGATGCAGTTATAATATGTAATGACGAAACGTGAATCCAAAATACGAACAGAGTCTAAGCCTTTTTTTAAAAGCTGAGCCGGCGAACCACTCTCAGAAACACTCTAAACATATTCTGTTTTTAATTATCTTCTTTTTCGATATATATTTCGAGAAAGGATAGTTCCGAAAATATAAGCAGTAATATATTAAAAATTCTGACTGGTATTGTAATATCAGATAAATGAAGTATGTGAATCAGGCAGATAATTATAAATCACTGATTATTCAATCATTGTATGAATCTATGCACATATAATGATGCTAGTAACATGAAGTAAATCAAGTTACTTGTTTTTGGAGTGGTAAGCATAACAGCTTAATAAGTTTTGTCATAATTATTACATTCTTTGACTGCTAGAATTTAAAAAAAATTGTAACCTTCACGTGTTTTTTTGTGGTAGCATTCTTAAAAATATATTTATATAACTTCATGTTCGACATGTGTGAGGTCCCGAATCAAATGGAGGTTCAAAAATGTGATATTGACGTTTGAATCACAAATTTAGTAAACTTCCACACCATCGTTATATATTGTCATTAAAAAAACACATTTATTTTGCAAAAGTTTACTTTGTGCCAGAATGTAATTTCAATAACTGCCTTTGATATTTCCTTGCATTGTAGATAATGTTTATGTAATATTTTAAAAATGGTAATTAATTGAAAATAAATGGGTGAATAAGTGAACGAACGACCGGGGTATTCGGATACTTTTTTGCAAATATAAATTATGACTAAACTGGACCAGGATAACTTTCCGTGTACATGGTGTATTAGGGCTGTACCGCTTTCTGTATTTTTATGAGGTGACAATTGTGTTATATCTAAGGGTATGAAAATCACACGTACTGCATATTCAAGAGTCAATAAGATAACCCAGCTGTATCATGTGTTTATTCGAAGGTGTCTCGAACATTAGGCCTAGATGAGTGTGCTGCGCAAAAAAGAGGGTTTTCATGTTTTTAGACAGTGACAGATAGTTTGTTAAAACTTTTAGGCTATCCCGAGTATTGTGTCTATTCAGAAAGGGTGTGTTATTATCCAAATCTGTATAGGCCTAATAAATGGTATGCTTGAGCCAGAAACTGTATAGGGCCTAGTTATTTTCGGCAAAATTTGTATATACAAAGGTAGGTACTATTGGCACTGCCTTCCACATAGTATCCTAAATTCCGTTCAAGGCCTAGCACACAACCTCTCGGATACGTAGCAGATAACTTATGCTGTGTTTCTATATTTTGTTGGTTAAAATTGAAAAAAAATAAAGTTTAGGTTTAAACTGTTGATTTTTAAAATATAATGGTGTTATCAGTTTTTTATAGTTAAAAACTATACAAATGGATATATTATACATGTTTTTGTGTTCATTATTTCAAAAGTTATGGTGAAATAGATAATATCTTGGAAACATGGCGGCCATTTTGGATTTAGTCCATTCTCATAAATTTGAAGAGTTAGCAAAAAAGCAATACCTTTTTTTCTCATCACTACTATGTTCCAAATAGGAATAAACACAAAAATCACTTTAACAAACATTTTGCACGAAAATACATAAGGGCATATACTAAATTAGGAAAGTGACCTAATGGTAAGATAAATTACACTTTTTAGAAAAGTTCTTTTACCTGATAAACGTTCATTAAGAACCTTGATTTTTTGTTTGTAAGCCCATAATGAACCGTGGTACTTTTTGCTAACGGTATTATTAGGATGTCTTGTGCTTTTAAAGAACCTTCTAAATATCTATACACAAAAAGGTTTCACGTAGGATATTAACGCCATATTTTGTGGACTTAGATAAGGTGCAGAAAATCATAAATATGATAAAACTCACTATCAACATCTAATATTCTGGTGACTATATACCATGCTTCCCCAACATTGAGACAGTTGTGTTTGAATAAATTAATATGGTAAATAGACAATATACTTCAGGGGATATTATTATCTGATATATGCACAATAGGGTTTAAATTCTGCACCATAATGTCTTTGTTGTAGTTGTTGTAGCTAGATAAGTACATTTTCACATACATTTTTTTTATTTTTTGCGAGTTCAACTGGGGCTCTTTTTTATTCTATGCAGTGCGAGTGCTGTTTATGTGCAGTCTATAGGCCTATGCGGCTTGACAGCAGGTCCGTATTGGACTACTTGACAGGGCTGTGATACCAGCTTCCTGTCACTTGGTCAGGATGTAATCCACTGACTGACTGACCACCGGACATATTAGTCCAGGCTGTTAGGGGTTTCTCTGTGTACTTTTGGAAGAAATTACAATTTTTTGCCCAGATGATCAGTAGCAAGTACTCTTTCGATCCTGATATAGCGCAGTCAATTCTGACACGATTGACATATAATTAACAAGTAATTAGTATCCATAATTAGCAAAATCTGGAGGAAAAACCGGCGAAAACAATATCTCAAGAAAAGGTGGGTTAATTTTAATGATTTTAAGTTCCTTTATCTGTTTGATGGAAAATTGACAAAACAAAAATATTTTTGAGATCATTTATTATCAAGGTCACGTGATGTTTCGAGATCAAAATTAAAATTGAGGGAAAATTGACAATTTCGAACATTTAAAGCGCATTTGGAATGTTTCAAATTATTACGTGTCTCGTAAATGTATAAACGTTATGATTTTAAATATTTTCTTTTAATACACTGTGAATTTTATTGTTGTACAAAATGTTATTCACTATTATATATCGCATAACGGTCAAGGTTAATCAATAACTTCAAGGTCAAAGTCAAGGTAAAGTTCGAAATATATTTGGAATCTGGTTGTTGTATTTTGTGATGGGCGTCTCTGACATGGAATCAATTTAATGCCAATTTTAATTATATGATTGGGTTGATATAAACATGAAAGTATTTTTTTATCTAAGCAATAAAAAAAGAGATTCGATACTTTTAGGCCAAACATAGATGGTAAAATAGCCGACGTGGTGAACTTGTCAATTTAACGATACAATCGATGATGCAGAATCTTGTTCGGTTATTCAAGCAAGTAACATTATCCTACTCGGACCTTTAACGTTTATCAATATTGTACACTTCTGAAGTACAAATATGACAGCTATCACAAGCTCGGGGAAACAGCACTAAAACTGGAAATGCTACTGAAATATGTGCAGCGTTGAAATTGAGTCTTTATGTTTTATTCTTGATCATTTTCATTATACTCAGTGATTCTCGGTTCATAATTTTGATTTCTGATCAAGATCTGCAAGGACAGTTATTATTGTTTAAAACGACAAAATTTAACTAGGCCTAATCATAACTGGTCTACACGAACAAAGTAAGCTTAAAGGAGAGGTGTGTACTAAGCAGCCTTGATGAAAAATGTGTCCTTACTGCGCATACTGATATTGCAGGGTACGGTGGAAGGGTCTGTATTGCTGATGAGTGTAACAAATACTATTAAAATATTTACATGTTAAAGAGTGCTGATGTTAATCCAACCATCCACTACACAGCCAATGTTAAAATACTCGTTGACATGTTCAATAGCTTCCACCTATCCTCCAATCCCCAGAAGGTGTGATAAAAGTTGCCTGCTTAGCAATGGGTTATAGCTGCTATTAAAGATGTATATTGCTTTTCAGTTTCATGAAAGCACTGCCCATAAGCTTTTCAAGTATGAAAATGCATACAATCATCTCCAAGACTGACATGAGATGAGCAGAAATCCATCTTGGTTGCAAGTTTGGATGATGGTGCATATGACCATCTCAAGACCTTCCTCAATGAATCGATGCTATGGTAGTTTATTGGGCGGCAATGGTTCACGCAACAACAAAGTACAATATATCTAATTTCAATGAATATGTACCAATTACCATTCTCCTTATGTTGAGCGAGAACTCTTCCCCATAAAGCGTGATGGTGTTGTTAGAGAGACATCCAAGGGATGGGTGTGAGGAGAAAGACAATCTTCTTAGAAATCTGAATACATTTTTGAGTAATAAAACCATCATCTGTTTAAATCTTGGCTTTCATAGCTCAAATAATATCTTTGAAGAAACGTGCTATATCCACTTGTGAAAAATGAACAGTGGTCACCTCTGACAAGATGCATGTAACGCTTGGATGAATCATTTCCGCTACATTGCATTACATGACATATGTCAGGATATGTCATATCCCATGATGCGTATTCTCTCCACATTCCATGTTATTATATGGGATATGACAACACCTCTTTATGGCAGGATAGGTAAAATGTCAGCATAATATAAATGTTTAGCTCATTTCACCTCCACATCCCTCTGTAGTCCCGAATTTAGCGATTGGCTTAGTGTCCATTGATGACACTAAAATCTTCGAATAATTTGTTGTGTCTCATTATTCCAAATCTTGTCATCATTCAAGAATGCAAAACAATACTTATCCGGAGAATCGCTGTTTTTTTGCCATCGACGTGTGCAGCACCCATAGAACAAGACAACTACCCATAACGCTAGTTATGAATGTGATCGGTGCTTGGTCCAATCCAGTTCGTATGGGTGTACACAACGTGAATCAGGTGATTTTTGTTAAGCTTCATTTATCTAACCAGAATTGCAAACAGACGTGAATCAGACTGGACACCTATCCTCAAGTAGTCCAGGCCGTGTGGCCGTAGTGTGATATTGAGTTTGTGTAACCTGGAGAGTGACATGTCAAATACTATTAACCTTTCTGCATTCACGAGTAGGAATTCTCTATTGCTGACCTTACATGCGTTGCGCATGTTGTGGATCTCGATATGCCTGGAGGTCTCACATTTAATCAAAATGAATCTCACGAGTTAAAACCTACGAATTTAAAATCAGTTTTGACTTTTGCAGGCCAGTGTTCAGTTTAAGGTGTGTACTCATATTGTTAACAAAACAAGGTCGAAGTTAAAAGTTCCAGCAGGTTAATGCTCTCTAATATATAATTAAAATTAACTAATTGACGCTTTTATTTTTTTCATGCGTCAGACGGAAGCACGACACAAAGGAAATCATGTGGTCTCAAATATATTCCCAATTTCATTTTAATTTACAAAAACTGACTATTATTATTTTAATTTTGACATTGAAGTTTGCTTTACCCTGACCTTTGTGGGATATGAAATAGTGCATAAGGTGTGGAACATCATTAACAATGTTTTACATGAAAATAATTGAAATCGACTAAATTATTCCTCAGATGACGATTCATACATGAGGCATGTGTGGTATAGACAACCCATGAGTAGATCACTTGTCCAGATCATAATGATCCCGGTTTTGGAGATACAGATTACATTATGCCATCAAATTTAGGTTTTTAGATTGGTGTATGATGTTTTTGATCTGAAATAATTTTATTTACTTTTAAACATTTCATATTAAATTTTTTGTTCAGAATTTTTAAACTTTGCTCACATCTGACCTTGACCACTAATCATCCCAGAAATATTTTTATCGTGTAGATTATACGTTAAATATATAAAGTAACTCAAGTTCATTAAAGTCGATCTACCGATTCTTGAGATATTATTTTTTCCTAATTATTGATACTAAGTAGATGTTAATTAGGTGTTAATCGTGTCAGAATTGACTGCGCTATATCAGGATTGAAATTGAGTGCATGTTACTGATCATCTGGGCAAAAAATGGTAATTTCTTCCAAAAGTGCACACACTCGCTCTATTTCGACCCTTACAGCCTGGTCTGTCCCAGAGTTACCTGGGCCCGGCCATCACAAGCACCTGCGGGCCCTTGGTAGCTAAATGGGTCATAGCTTCTGGACGCTCCACAATGTCGCATCTTATTAGTGGATGAATCTTGGATGGCCATTACAATTTAAAATGAATGTAATAGTATCGTTTAGTATGCCTTCGAGCACGTGTCTCGTTGTCATTTTTTTTAAATGTAAAAAACTAGGAACCCAAATGCTAATTTTCTTTGTGTCGATCTCAATTTTGTCAAGTCTGCGAAAAATCCGTTTAAAGTAAAGATCCTGCGATATCAAATACTACACAACAATTTGTTATTTTCAGTGATGCCATTGAAACAGCGTTCAAATTGATTGCTGTAACACGTTATTATTGATTGTCCTCAATTCAATTGAGATAACTGTTTTTCACCCAGTTCTAATTTGTGTAGGCTGGAACATTATTAAGGAGACATGTCGATGACATGTGTGAGACATAACAGGTGATCTGTAGGAAATAGTATTGGTGTCGTTATACGCCATTTCGAAACACGTGAATAATCATGATTGGATGTAATAAACTGCTCTCCCATAATTAGTAATGGTCAAACCATATGAATGGACTTAATTATTTTATTTGTTTGATTTGATTTGAAAGGCTACATCTGCCAATTGGTGTAAGTGGCAGATAAATCCTTACCATATCCAATGTGATGTTTCAACCCATTAACCGCCAAATTATTCAATTTGAATTTTCACCCACTTGGAGTTGTGTCTCGCTGACGCGATCCACAACTTCAAGTGAGTGAAAATTATTCAGATTTGACAAAATGGAGGCCAACTCTCTTCAAATCTTGCTGGTTGATGTCACATTTTATCTTTAATTTATGTCAAATGTGGTACTTTATGTGCTAATTAAAAATGAAAACTATAATATATGCGGCATCGGCGGTTAAAGGATTAAGCTTCTTTCACCATTGAAATAGTGTTAAAACAAGTTTTATGAATATGTTATCATAGTCCAGGCAAACTATGAAATGACCCACCACTAATTGCAACAGAAATTATTCCTTCACCAACAGTCTCAGAAAATGTCTTAAAAAAACATCTTAAAAGTCACCAAGAATCGCAGTAGTGGAAGAGTAGCTAATTTGCATAAATCCAAAATGGTCGCAAAAATATTTTTTTGCGATATCTCGGCTAATAATCAATGTAGAATCATGATTTGGGTGTCTAACCATATGGTTTTGGGGTCAAAGAATCAGATGAGCACATTATTTAGCATCTCAGACCTTTTCTTGACAACATAAATGGGATCGGCGTGTATGAGGAATGCCGAATAGCGTAAAATTTCACGTATATTGATCACCCATCACTATGATGGCCACCATGTTATCAGATTAATTCTGAGCTGACTTGTCGACTGACTTAATCATTGATTAAGTGTTGATGAGAAACCTGAAAAATAGTGTCATGAATGAATCGCGGATTTGGACATTGCCAGTTTTTTTCTTTTTCTCATGCTATATGTTCATGTGATAAAGCTCGTCGTTTGCCTGAAGAAAGAGACTCACTATGCCCATGGATAGCCGGATAGCCATATGTGTTTTTAACATTCTATGCAGAAGAATATGGCTAGCAATAAAAACAAATCAAATTTGACCAAATCCTCCCCATGTGTGGGTGGATTTGGACATGGCTGGGGAGCATTTAGACATAATTAGAAACAATAACAAGAATCCCGAAAATCAACGTTTTTATTCATTGAGAGTCATATTATCTGAGCCATTTTATAATTTTAGTTATTGGGATAATGAATTTCATGCTGTGGGGAGTATTTGGACAAGTGAGTTGTGGTGGATATGGACATTGTCAAAATCCTCCCCCAAGTGTCCAATTCCTCCCTGAAAAGTGTCCAAATCATCCCTGAATCTTCTGTCCAAATGCACCCAATAGCATGAAAATCTGTAAATAGCCCAATTCTCGAACAACAGAGACATTTGCCATACAATTGAATTACACAAAATGAGTAGAACAGCCATTGAAATATTTAAGGTGAAATCCAAGACTAGTCATTAATGAATAAAAAAACATTGAACTTACCTCTGACAAGTTACTTCGAGAGTTAAAAATCAAACCAAATGTGACCAAACATTAAAAAATGGCGTCCACTTACTTGGTCTTGGTAAAATGGTTCCCTAAATGCATCCCCTGGGGGTGGTGATCCTGTAGTGACGTCATCTATTGATAGTCTAGACCTACTGTCCAAATGCACCTTTTGTCCAAATCCTCCTGGGTCTCCACTACTCATATTAATTCTGCCGAGCAAGCCCTGACTGATATTTCATACACAACCAACCATTGTGCAACACAAGGACATTTCACATGCACGACAATAAAGGGATATGACAGACACCCTTAAAATTATGTAGTATCTGATACCAAGAATCCCTTTCTCTCAGAATTAAACATTGCATATCATCGCGTCCGATATAGCAGGTGATGCCTCAGTTAATTATTATAGTACTCAGGAGATTGGTGAGAAAATACAAAGAGATATGGTGGGGAAAACCGTGGCACAGCACTCGTTAAAAACGAAATATCTGATATGTCACCTCAGCAGCACCAATACCATGAATATAAGAGACGAGGTCATTCACATCGATTCTCAACTTCTCTTCAAGAGACTTGTAGCATCTGTACATGGTGCTGATGACTCACCAAGATAAGAGACGATGTCATTCACATTGATGCCTAATTCCTCTTCCAGAGACTTGTAGCTGCAGGACAGGGTACTGATAACTCACCAAGATAAGAGACGAGGACATTCACATTGATGCCTAACTCCTCTTCCAGAGACGTGTAGCTGCGGGACAGGATACTGCTCGATGACTCACCAAGATAAGAGACGAGGTAATTCACCTAACTCCTCTTCAAGAAACATGTAGCTGCAGGACAGGGTGCTGATAACTCACCAAGATAAGAGACGATGTTATTTACATTGATACCTTACTCTTCTTCCAGAGACGTGTAGCAGCCAGACAGGGTACTGGTAACCTAACAAATATATTCCAGTACGAGCTGCATGTATCTAGCTATCCCTCAACCCTATAATAGTAAATTTTCTTCCAGAAGGGCGAATAAATCTAGCCTAGCTGATGCACTGTGGAATCATATGCCTGATAACACACCACTACCCAAATTTAACATTCAATATACATTAGATAGAAGTACCTTACTTCATAGAGTCTCTCTGTGTAAAGGAATCCCATATGAAGAAACATGCAAGCATTATGTAAAGTATGTCAGCAAACACTATGAAACCCCAATTGTTATAATGCTGTAGTTCACGAGAAGCTCTAGTATCTATGTAGGTGCAACTGTACAAGTTTCAGCCTCTGTGGTCTTGAACATGTTGAAGGAGAAACGGGAAGATCATTTCCAACATGTTTAACAAAGCGATCTGTTAATAGCGCAAACTGCCATAGCGGCTTCAAGAAAACATCAAGCCCAACAGGCGTGGTTGGCACAAACCTACTTATTGGTATGCTTCCATGCCAAATCCACAAATTGTATCTTAGACAATAACCAAAGCAGGGAGAAAATCATCCACCAAAATGCTGGAGTATTGCTTTAATGAGAATAACAGTTGGTTCAGAAGTGTACAGAAATGTGTCGTTTATGCATCACATTATTGGATGGTATACCACATCTGGCGTCGGGATTGGCAAAAAAACATCATTGACACTCCTATCCACCAGTGCAGTATTCGGAAAAAGTGGGCCAGTTTTCAATAATCTAAAACCATAAAACCAGGCGATGAAAAGTCATCAACCAGGGTGAATGAATTTCTCAGATTTCTCATTCGATTCTAAACCAACTATTTGAAGAGTTAGACCATTTGACATGTAATGAAATTCTGAGACGAAGCGAATGGAATCATAGAGGGTGATATTTTGATTTATTTACTACACGTTAAATAGACTAACTTTTAAACTATGCAATATTTTTCAATGACATTTTCAGGCAGTCGCCCATGAAAAGAAAATGTTGCCTGTACATGTACTAAGACAAATTTTGGTTAGGAATTGACTGAAAAATCAACGAAAATTATTCACCACGGTTAATGTGAATCCGATTATAATCGCACTGTTTTTAATGTGGCATTATTTACCTGATATGATCATCGGTATCTCCTTTTCACACACAACCCTCGACATACTATATTTTGTAGAAGGAGGGAGGGTGTGGAAAAGGGGTACATATAATGTGAATGACAAATACAGCTTATCTTATATATTTTGGGCCTACTGAATGTGTCATCATGTTCAGTCTAATGTTTTCGTTAGCGGGCCACCATTCAATCTACAGGAGGGGGGGGGGTGGAGTTTTTTTAAATAAATAATTTCAGGTAGACTATGTGTGAAATAAATAATTTACTTCAAGAACTGTTCTAAAAACATAACGGTAGACACAAAAATTATGATTCTTCATTGATTATTAGCCGAGATATCGCCAAAATAAGATCAGTCAATTTTCATGGCGGCAATTTTAGATTTATGCAAATTAGGCACTCTTCCACTACTCCGATTCTATGTGACCTTTAATATGTTGTTCTATGATAATTTATGAGACTTTTGGTAAAGGAATACTTTCTGTTGCAATTAGTGGTGGGTTGACCCTATTTTCGACATGGCTGTCCTGGACTACGAATAGACAAATAGGATATGTGATTTGATCAGACGTATGTCAGACGATGTGGGAATACAGATATTCTCCTCATGCTATCTGGGGGAGTATTTAGTTACATTATCTGTCAACATCCCGGAAAACACATTACATTGACTTGTATTGGTTTAATGTTGGGCCAGCGTCGTAGACGTGCATTGTGTTTGCTGGAATTGCTAGCAGATTCGTCGTTTCTATGTTTTACAGCTTAATCTGATCAAGTATGTGAATGAATGATATTCTTTATAAAATAGTGTGCCTTCTTTTTATACAATAATAGGCCTACAGTTAATGATGAATGATTTCTGTTTTTTCATGTAGCCAGAAATAGCATATGTTTGTGTCCGTCAAGCTACAAAGGAAATACATTGATGCATCGTCAGATTGTGTAATGTCACGATGATTTCATTACAACATTCACACTTAATCATGATAATGTGTATTTATCTTGTCACAAACACAGACACACGCATCAAACGGTCTGTGATATTGGAACATCAAACCAATACTAGTACAATGTATTTTGCTTGGTGAACTGATCTTTTAGCGTTGTCACCTGCTGTGACCTCTTCTCTTATTTTAGAGTAAACAAGCTAACATGGTTTACCGAGTCCTAATTTGAGTGGGCGAACCAGCACTGCTGAGACCTGACTTGAAAGCAAGATAAATGATCAAACTTGTGTCTGCGCTGACGAAATCATTTGCCGTTTATAAAGCATTAGCGGCAAATAACGGAATATATATGATTTCGTTACTGAAAGAGGCTTTGAAAACGTACTCTCGTGACAAGTTGGGAAGTTATGTTAGCTAGTATGCGTGTCTACGTCTTGGTTTAGTTGTTAACGCTACCTGTCTGTCACACCTGAGCTCATCGCTACCTCAGGCTATTATGAACCAGTTTTGCTTAGCGTATGTGCATAATTTTGGCCCATAGCTATATTGATTTATCTCTCTGTTCAAAGGGGCCCATAGTTAACACGGAATAGTTTAATTGACCGACATTATCATCAGATATAATATTATATCTAATTAAATACATATGAACAATTTACTCCCACCTGAAGGTGTAGGTCTTAGTAGCGAGCCACAACTTAACTGAAAACAAATTTAAATATCTGGCGGGAAAGGGATCTGGATCTTGAACGAAAATGTAAACAGCCTATTATGCTGTATCATTTGTCATCAAATGGGATACCTGTTTAAAATGACTAACATAGGTTGACATAATATCCCTGTCATGTACACCACGATTGCAAAAATAGGAGAGAGATGACATTTTGGACAGCGCATCTTGAACCCCACCTATCAACATACTAAAAGTCCCTTGAATATATCCTTGTGGGTTTGTCGCTAAAGAACAAAATACAAAGAGCCGCACCTGGAACGCTATGGGCGCATAACTTTGCTTTCAAATAACGTAAGGTGTTCTTGGTGTCTACACAAATGTTTATAATAGTTACTGGGTAAAATACAAATATTGCTCCAGAAAACAACACATAACCAGAAAAAATATTTTTGACATCCAGAAGACTAGAAAAACCAGCATAATCATGATAATAGGCATTTTGTACGAATTTGTGAACTACCTGCATATAATATGTTTGCCATTGCTGGTCTTATCATTGCCAGGTAAGACACTATAAGACAAAAAAAGACAAAGTTTATTTCCCAAAACCAAAACTCTGGTACAGGCTGAAAATGTATACACATGTAGATAACCAGATAATCTAGTAAAAAATGCTGCTCAATGTAATTTATCCCTGCAATACGATTACATATTGCTTTTGGAGCTCACTACTGAGTTCCCGAACTCCGAGGCCCGGCATCGGCCTGTTTGAGTGCTATTGACAAAAAATAGCCTTAATATTTTGTAACGATAGCTGTATAGGTCTTCCTCGTGGGCCAGAATCCTAAATGTCCAGGATATTATTAAGGAAAGAACCAAAGAGACAAGTTAAAATCTATCTTCAGCGTTTATCCTTTCCATCACTATCGCCGGTCATACCCACGATTAGGCCTACCCACCCAATTCCGGTTCAAAGTTGGGCCAGCGTCGCACACTGTCACGATCTGTCAGGTAGATCCCCACACGTTGTCCCCGATCCCATAAATTTATCGAAACGTGAGAAAGACGGGGTATCTAGTCTCGAAACACATTTCTGCAACGTCTATGCCACGTTCATCCCGACCTTAGTGCTGTCGAAACTTGATGAACGTAGTGCACACCTGGCTGGACCAGGTAGTGGCGCTCTTAGGGGCCGACCATTTAATACCAGGGGGGGGGGGTATGGTTTTTTTCGTAAAAAAATAATTTGTTCACCAAATTGGCAAAAAAAAATTGTTTGCTCTATAGAGTGTGGGAAAAAAATAATTTGTTCATTTATGTGTAAGAAAAAAATAGATTGTTGACAGCCAGCAGATTTTCCAAATCTGTCTGAAACTGCCAAAGAAAGGCAAAAATTTCCTCGATCCGCTCGGTCAAACGTCTAATGCATATAGGTGTTATACTGGCACACTGGAATGAGCATGGAAACTAACACCTGCCTTTTAATTTATGTGATTACAGATCTAGTCAACTGTTAAAGCTTGCAGAACACGGGTCACCCAGAATGCAAAATTGCCCGTGGGTAGGCCTAGGCCCTATATCATAAAAATACTAAAATATGCGTTTTATACCCACTGCCGCATTAAGAGCAAGTTTCCAAATCATAGTAAGTCCATATATACTTGAGTGACATCTATGAGTTAATAATTCCTCCAAAACTTTTTAATAGCTCTGGCTCTTAGCTGGGTGACTTTAAATATTACTGTGGGGATTGCAAAACAGCTGCCCCAATAATGTGTATTGACAGGACAGCTTTTTCTTAAACATTGTACACTCCGCCAATGTTCGTTCAACGTTGGGAAGACGCTGGCCTAACATTAAAACAGCATTGGGTCACTGTCTCGTTTGAGTAGTATCTTGTGATCAGTTTAGTTGTTGATATTAAAGCTGTCAGCCTGTACTCTATAGCTGCTACTGTGAGTCTACACGTGACTGTCCCACGTATGCCCGTTTCGCAGTTGACTGAATCTTCAAACATGTCCTGGAGAAAAAAGTTTGTCTGTGACATCTCAGGAAAAAAATTGTTTGTTTTTGCCTAGGGAGAAAAAAAAGTTTTGTTTTCTTGATGGAGAGAAAAAAATAATTTGATTAGGAAGAAAAACCATACCCCCCCCTCCCGGTATTAAATGGTCCGCCCCTTACCCCGTCCTCACAACGACTATGGTCACCATGCGACATCAGCTACACGTCTGCTACACGTCCACCACGTTCCTCACACGCTCTTAGCACGTCTATGGCGTTGTTAACACGTTGCTAGTACGTTTGTCAGACGTGATATCAGTTCGGAAGGAGATCATCCCGGAAATAATGCAACAACACCACAATCTATAAATAGGGGACCAATAAGGCCTGTTTCCCTTCATCCCTGGCAGTCAACATGGTAAAGTAAGGTCCAAATCTAGTTTTAAACTGGAAAAAACAAATAAAACGCCAGTATAGGCCTATCATCTTCCTTCTTCTTCTCTTTCTAATATTTATAACAAAATGGGCCAGTGCAAAATTATTCTCTGCATCATCTAATCAAAGGTGCGCTGAATTATTAATCACTCTCAATCTTTCAGCAGCAACCATGCTAGCTGTTGAAATGGCTGGAGCTAAATGGGCCTGGATAGAGCTCAACAGGTACTTATTCCCTGGCTTTTGTAAGTGATCGTGAGCAGGACCACTCTACAACTATGAAGATCGGAGTAGAGACTAGATCAACGTGCAACAAACGTGTAGCAGACTACTATATCTGTGTGGCCATCTCAGCATGGACGTGACAGACTCGGGAAGGACTTGGTCAGGACGGCTGAAGACGGAATATGACATATAGTCTTGCTGTCAACGTGTTAAGGTCGTATTAGGAACTACTTACACGTGCGATAGCCGTGGGAGGCTCTTGTTCCAGGTACAGTCCCGATACCGATACGTGTATCACGTTCTCAAACCGATCCTGCCGACTACAGCCACGTCTTCCACACGACAAGGTAGTTGTCGTCACGCTCGTGCGTCGACCACACTGCGTCCCCACCCCGTTCAGGGCAGACAGCACGACCTTACTGTTTTCAACATGTCCAAAACAATCGGCGAGGTCTGCCGTTCTCTCAGGATCTTCCCGAGCCCCTCAAGTTCTATAACGTTCCTCACACGTCCCTTACACGATGTACACGTTAATAGTAGATTGCGTCAAGACCTCGTCCCATTTTGACCAATATTCTGGGTCGTGAGAGGATCTACTTCACAGATCGTGACAGTGTGACAGCCCCTATAGCTGGCGAGGTCGCCGGTCACAGCCCGAAGTGTCAGACAGGCATCCCGTCCACACAGCCCATTGCTGGTTTAATGCTGACAAATCGTCTATGACGCTGGCCCAACACTACTCCAAAACTGTGGGTCTGCTGTATACTTAGCGGCAGCACCACAACAGAAACGTGTCATTCACTCAATGTTGGCCTGACATTGAAACAGAATTGGGTGAATGTCTCGTGTGTGCTGTCGCATTACTATGTGGGTGAAGCTTTGATACCCCTGTCACCAGAAAAGTCATTACCCAGATAACACAATACATTTCCCCAATGCTGATGTAGTGCTGGGCTACCGTCTGTGATGCTGGGCCAACAATTTTACAGCCATATCCCTTTAAGCTCTTAATCACGAATATAATCGTAAATATATTTTTCCATAACACCCTTTAAAAACGTAACCATTTGACCTAGCGACATCAGACGTTATATTTGACATGTTCATATGGACTGTTTCTCAGAAATGTCAACCATTTTCCACACATTACAACACTCTATCCGCAAATTAGAACACAAACATTATTGCAATAAACTTAATAGGCTCCTGGCCTACGACCGGGCCTAAAAATATTGAACTTATTCTTGGAAAAGTTATTGAGGGCGATCAAAAAACCCAAAACATTGCACATATTTCTGGAAAAGGTAATGAGGGCGACGAAATAAAAAACCTTTTGACCTATTTTTTCAAATCACTGATGAATGTGCTCATGCATGTCCAGTTGTATTATTGTATGGTGCAATGAAATAAGCTGCAATTAAGTGTGCTAGTTTTAATGGGTTTACTTTATTGTATTATAATAATAGCTACAGTGATGAAAGCAAAAACATTACGACATTTTTTGTATGGTTTTGTGGAATCATTTTTGTTTCTTTCTCCGGAACTACGTGTCATATGTTAGTTTATATAGAGCTTATTGCTGTTCTTTAATAGCTTTCCTTCTTGGTATCAAGAACCTATAATAATATGCACCAAAACAACTGTCTACTTCGACATTTAGAAGAATGGTTGCTTTCTGTGATATTGGCGGACATTTTGGATTTTGCCCTCTAGCGGAAAACGCACGAGTATGGTTAAAGGGGACTTTTGATATGTTTTCCACCAACATTGAGCCTGCATGGGCTTCAGCGCATGTTGAGGCCTCAAAACTTACAATATATATTATAAAGTAGCTATCTGATCGGTGGAGATTGTCACGGTTAACAACATAGCAAACATGCAACAAGTGGGGGAACATTTGAATGAGATACCTTACCCAGCATACATGAAACGTGGGTCCAACGTTGGGCCAACGGCTCATGTTTTCTGAGTAACGAGTAAAGGGTCAACCCTTTAACCGCCAAATTATTCAATTTGAATTTTCACCCACTTGAAGTTGTGTCTCGCTGACACGAACCACAACTTCAAGTGAGTGAAAATTAGATTTGACAAAATAGAGGTCAACTATTTTCAAATCTTGTTGGTTGATGTCACATTTTATCTTGTTTAAAAGGTGGTACTTACTGTGCTAATAAAAAATGAAAACCCGAATATATTCGGCACCGGCGGGTAAAGGGTTAGACAGCCTGCAATGAGAGATTGCATGACACAACGGATCGTGGATTCCCGGAAGGTGAATTCATGAGACCCAACATTCATGATGGAACCTAACGTTGGGTAAACGATTAGTGTTTGCTGGGTTGCCTCTGAGGGAATTTGATCGCCATTTGTTTATTCAGAGCGTCCAATTCGTGAGTCGAGCTTATGGCAGCGGTGTATGTTAACGCCCACACCCCAGTCTGCTACAGCTGCAGCTAATGCCAGGAGAGGCACCATGGTATAATAATCGCTGGACATTTATGAATAATGGATCAGCAGGTGTTGCAATACGATGTGAAAAGTATAGCTTACAGAAACACTATTCGAAATAGTTGTTGATTTAGGGGGTTAGGTTAAACTGGTTCACTTCTTACAAAAATGAAATAACTTACTGTTGAGCTAATAAGGTATTTAAATGTATGTTTTGACCTTTTTTCATCTTTTGCTTAGCTTGGCATAATTATATAAAAATATTAATTTATTATAATAATAATATTATGCCATATCTTTTGTTTTACTTCACCTTAATGCATTCTGAGTTCACAGCACACTCAATCGCTAGACCCTTGCGAGAAAACACCCCCAATTAAAAAGCGTTTTTTAATCCCTCCCTCCAAAACATTGTCACAATTTTTTTTTGGTGAAACAGTTATTTAGGTACCCTGTCAATTTTAGTTAAATCCCCCCCCCCCTCCCAACACGCTTTCAGGGAGTTAGGAACGCTGGAAGTTCCATAATTGTTTGATGATAATTTTGTCTACTTTCCTCCCATTGAACTCAATTATAGTGCTACCAGATCAAAACTCTGGTTGGCCAGCGAGTCTGCATAAGGATGACACATGGATAGCATTAATTTTACTAATTAAAATGTAGTTTTTTCTTTTCACTGCGAACAACGGTTATTTTTATATAAATACTGCCATGCAAAATCTAATTGTAATATGTCTAACTGCGTACGTTTTGGCTTTGCAAAGCAGAGGAAATGCATCTTAAAATTTATGAAACATGGTAAATAAACCTGGGTAAATTGCAACTTTTTTTGGGTAGGGATATTCGCAAAAAAATGATCGAATTTAACATGAAAATATTTTGTGTATAAGTGGTTTTGGCATGTTGATGCTGTAGTAGCCGGTTTGGCAGTGGCTCTGCTTGTTTCCTGGAGTAGAAAAAATAGTGCAAGTACCCATTTCAGTGAGTTCATGTCCATATGGAATTGTGCATCAGGCAAACATAAAATATTTATCAAAGATTTGCCCCACGACTAAGACGCTGCTTCATAAATTAGCGAAGTTAATTATATAGTAGCTGACTGAAATTGGATAATGAAACAACGACTCAGTAGCTCTTGTGTTTATGTGAAACCCGATAATGGTACAAAACATACAGCACACAGAGCAAGATCATACTGGTGAATCACAAAAACAAGTAGTGATAAAACCAGCTTCGGAGCTAATTATGCTTCCCCATTAACATGATTAACTACGCTTAATTTCGTAATACTGTAATTGTCTCAATTAGTTTATAAAATGAGCTCCAACAATGCGAAACGATGTGGATGTTGATGTCGCGCATCACAAATTACCATGATTACCACCTGGTCATCTACTCAGTATGTTCTTCTTCTTGTCAATAAAGCGACGCTGTACGTGTCAAGGCGAATTAATCAACCACATTAATGCCAACAAAGACATGCGGCCTTGAGAGGAGAGATAGGATGAGGCGCACAGTCTGATGACGGGCTTTAACCCTTTAAACGTTAAAAGCACGACCATAGACGTTTTAATCCGTTTTATAAGCATGTTAAATCACAGTTATTGGGAACGAAATGTTTGTTTAAACATCCAGATTTGCAAATGTCCCAAACTAAACAAATGTGAGTCATTTTCACCCACTAGAAGTTGTGGATCGCGGTAGCGAGACACACCTTCAAGTGGGTGAAAATTGAAGTGAGATATCTTAGCGGGAAAATGGTTAGTACACTTCAGAGAACAGCTGATTATAAAGATACCTGGTGAAAGTACCTGAAGCTTCCCATCTGCCAGGCCATTGTGGTCACTGAATAGCTGTCTGGTTGATTTGATCTGCATGACAACGGCTTGGTATACATGTATACAAGCCTCGCCGTCTCCCAGAACCATAATATCACACCACGCTGTATCAATGATGGGCCAACAGCACTCTCACTGTATTATATTATAATATATTATATTATACCACGCCAGTTAATTCTCATGGCCTATTTTCTCTGCAATAATAACAATTTATAGGGACGGTCTTTGCAACGCGATTAATGTTCCAAGCTTTTTATCCCGCGGTCTCTGAATGGCGCATTATAACCCCTTGGAATTAAAGGGACACATCTGACCAATAATTTAAATAAAAATATGCGATTGTTCAAGAAATTAGCGACGGATCGAGTTATATTGTTTAATCCTAGGGGTGTCAAGATTTGTGTAACCTGTAATCAATTGAAACAGACGCAATATCAAAAGAGGTTAACATAAACTAAGAAACAGGCCTCACCAATCTTATTCGCTCATTAGTATGCCTCTCTTGTATTATTTGTTCGTCAAGAAATTATAATTTTAGACTTTGCCATTTGATTAGGTCTAACCTTGAATAAAGTAGAGTCATCCCTCAAGACTCATTTAATTGTTTCTCTGGAAGAAGTTTGACCAATTACAGTATACCTGAACCTTCAACCACCATATTTGTTTCGCATCCCGCTCTAAGGAGAACAAAAATGTATTATTATCATGACCTGAATTTGAAAAATAATTAGCGCACATCTTCTTGAGAGCTTTGTTGTGTTTGGGCAATTTGATCAAACATCAGATTGATTTTTACATTTAGCTTTATGTTGACCTTTCTAGACAAAATTATATATAATGTCATAGAAATCAATTTAGTAAGTAATTATAATTTATTTGTTATAGTGATATACATATACATACACAACATAAACATAAATATAATGGTCATTAACAATAGAATATGGCGGGACAATTTGGCCTGCAATGTAACGCCATCAACGGTTACAGCAACTAAAACGTATACATTGTGACGAGGAGGCAAATATTACAAATATAATCATGTCTTTCGCCACGCCTTACGCACACAATTCAATGTTTTAGCTCATTATTTTACGAGATATAAAACTGCGCGTTCTGTAAGTTTCAGTCATGTTTTGTCAACAAGTAGGGCGTTTAAAGGCGTTCCCGAAATACAGCAATATTCTCATAAGAAAAAAGGATGAAACAAAGAATGACTTTACTTCAATTTAGTTAGCAATTTATTTTAAAACGATGAAAATCGACCTTACTAATAGTCGTTTGTATAATTATATAAAAATAGATGTTTTGATGGTCTTATATACATGTGTATTGGTCTTAAATTGACCAAATAATTATGAGTAATTTTTATCCATTTAAAGTTGTGGGTCGCGGTAGCGGGACATAACTTCAAGTGGGTGAATAATTAATTAAGACAGCTCAGCGGGACAATATGTAAAACAGTTTAGTGGCCTACTTAATCATGTAACGTTAATCATAATTATATTTCTGTCGCGATTTTTTATTTTACATATTATTGTAAATTTAAATAAACTATTAGTTTTTAAGCTTTGCTACCTTCAGTTAAATAATAATGAGGGTAGACAATTATGTTGTATAATTACAAAATATCAGCTAACTCCGCTTCAAATGAGCGCATATCTTCATTTGTCTGTCGCCAAACACACAAGAGCAATGTATCTCTCATAGGACGAGACATGGTGATTTGCCATGGGAGCACATGGAGGATATCTTGGCATAATGTAGCTCATTGTCTTGTACACTTGGGGATAATCCGTCAAGATAACTTGTCAACAACTAACTATGTTATGACACACATGTGGGATGAACACCAGAATGATCGCGGGACAAGAGACTAATGATCCAGTCACATCCCAGGAAACACAAGACATTGAAACAATGATGGCTTAACGTTGGGCCAGCGTCGGAGACGGTGGCCCAACATTAAGCTATCAATGTTTCAGAGTGTTGTGTTTGCTAGGAAGTAACTCGAGATGTCAGCTAGTAGTAGGCTTGGTAAGCAGATGTTGCCTGCTTTTTTTAGTACAAATGTTCTTTTTGGCATGATAGTAGTTGATGATCATATAAAGCATTTAAGATAAGCGCACAAGCTGAGGCTGTATTTTTTCCACCTAATTTGCATAAATCCAAGATGGCGGCCATTTGACCCTATATGGCACCATATTTCTACATTTTACGGCATATAGCGAGTAAATTTTAACATGTTATGCTCCAATTATGTGCTGTAGTTGCTAATCAACTGCTAATGGTCATACAAAATGTTTTATATAGGAAGAAAAATTGAAGCATCGCATTTTTATGCTCATTTGCATAAATCCAAGATGGCCACCATTTGAACCTACGTGGCATCATATTTTATAATTTTTAGGCATGTAGTGAGTTAATTTTAACATATTTGGCTCCAATTATGCGCTGTAAATGCTAATGGTCATACCAAAGGTTTAATATAAGAAAAAAACAACTTAAAGATTCGCATTCCTATGCTCATTTGCATAAATCCAAGATGACCGCCGTTTCAGCTTATTTGGCAAAATATTTCATCATGTGTTGGTATGCAGTGAGTTCGTTTTAACATATTTGGCTCCAATTATCTCTCTGTAGTTTTGAATGGTCATACAGAACGTTTAATATAATAATAAATGTAGAGGTTACATAATTTCACCTCATTTGCGTAAATCCAAGATGGCCGCCATTTGACCTTATTTAGTACCATATTCCATTATTTTTCGGCATGTAGTGAGCTTATTTTGACATTTTCGGCTCCAATTATGCGTTGTAGTTGGTAATGATCACACAAAAGGTGTAATATAAGAACAAACATTGCAACTACATATTTTTATCCTCATTTGCATAAATCCAAGATGTCCGCCGTTTGGCTCTGTTTGACAGCATATGGCATATTTTATCATTTTGCGACATGTAGAGAGTTCATTTTAGTATGCTTGGCTCCAATTATAGTCTGTATGTAGTTTGCAATGGTCATACAAAACGTTTAATATAATAATAATCGTTGAAGTTACGCATGTTTATCCCCATCTGCAGAACTCCCAGATGTTTGGCTTCAATTATGTGCTGTAGTTGCTAATTGCCATACAAATGTTTAATATACAGAGTAAGAACAAAAAATGAAGCTTCCTATTGTTATCCTTATCTGCATACATCCAAGATAACCACATTTGACCTTATTTGGCACCATATTTCATCATTTTTCGGCATCTATTCAGCTCATTTTAACATGTAAGACTCAAATTGTAGTTTGTAGTATGGTCATTGAGAACGTTTAATAAGAATAAAAGTTGAAGTTTTCATAAATCCAACATGACACCTTAGAATCTTAATTATCTAAATTTACAGAAATATCTAAGATGGACACCACAATTTAAGCTAAATAGTGCTACAAGTATACATCTCAGTTGTTACTTCGTTAGTTTGTTAGGCATACCCAGGGCCTTGGCCGCGGGGTGTCTGTAACACCCCCTTGCATGCATATCTCCAAAATCAGTTGTACTTCTCTAGGGTAGATCAAAACACGAGTGAAAATTTTCATTAAAAGAAGTCCATTTTACCTCTATATTTCACCAGAATGCACAATATAGAACCTTGTGCTTTTAAATTTTCTAGGGGACATGCATCCCCCCCCCCCCCAGACGCCGCCGGGTAGTTATCCTGACCCCCCCCCCATTTTCTTAGTCTGGATACGGACCTGATACTAATAATTGCAAAACACAATTTATTTATCATAAGTCCAACATCGGAGCAATTGTATAGTGAATGTATCTATTGACAATATTGGTTTCCGGACTTGGCAATTATCCAACAACAAACCATCTCTATGGAATAACAATTTTATGTGTGATTTAAGTCCTCTTTATATTGCAGTTGTGGTAACCCGATTAAAAATAAACATTCACATTTTGTATTTCACTGTAATTTTATATTATATATTTTTTTCACTTCATTTAATGCAACATGAATAATAACATTGTTTTGGTGTAACAACACGGCATTACTGCGATTTCGCTGACGCAAATCATTGATTTAGACAACAAAGTTATAGATAGAGGACACATTATAATATGAACGAAATAGAACAAAATAAAACCTCTTCCTGGCTGGAGTGAGCCCTGTTGTCTTTATAGATCAAAATGGGTGCCACCAGCTCAATATCAAGACTCTGGATCAAACGCATTATAACATTTAACCGTATTCTACGATGTAGCTCACAGCGAGATCATGATTATTCATTCTGTCAATATTATTTCCAGAGCATGTGAATCCTGGTCTAATAGCTGTTATAATTTTTTGCTAACCAACCTCTTTTCGTCATAAGAGAAATGCCTTCAAGACCATTGGGGGGAGGTAATTTTTTTTTTTGATGGGCGGACTGCGCATAGAAACACACTTTGTCACGTTAATTGATGACTCGGTTCATTCGAATTTAAACCGTGCTCGTTAAGCACATCATTTAACTGCAACAAATCTATGTTACCAGGCTACCACTCTTATATAGAGTCGATGATTATTGCGCTTGATTAGAGGCCTACCAGCTATGATCATGGTAATACAGTGTAGCTGGGGCGCATGCGTGATATGAGTCTTTTGGAGTCAAAACACCCCCCACAGGCGTATAAAGGGGGGTGGGTTCTCTCGAGTTGGCCTACCCTTTAATGTCCAGAGTGATGATTTGCCATTTACCGAGGATCAGTGTCATATCTTCATTTTACGTCAAATGTACCATTAAATCACACCAGGTGGTGTTTCAAAATTACCATTATTTCTAAGACCTCCCTTATTCTATATCTGGGAAGTGGATACGCCACTGACACCAATCAGTCTTTAATAAACCCAAAGAGCAAAATGTAATACGACATAAAAGAAAGGGATGAATGTGTGAATGAATGAATGAATGAATGAATGAATGAATGAATGAATGAATAAATGGGGTTTTAGGCTAAACTGGGCCAGGAGGACCTCCTGAGGATGGTGACATGACACTGCCCTCCAGACACAGGATTCGAATTTGAGCAATGGTGGTCTGAGGCCGAGCACGCTACCTCTTGGTCACAGAGGCTCCCCACAATACTGAATATTTACGAGTGGGCAGGGAAGAAACATTTGTTTCTTTAAAACCTAAATACCGGAGCGGGGGACGAGCCCGCGATCTCCGACTTTCCAAGCTGGTTATATGGTTATTTGGTAATGCACATGCTTTTCAGGGATACGTGTTGTCTGGTCCTGAAATAGTTATGATGATTGAAGAATATGAAACCCAATCCATCCTGATAATTATGATACCTATTTTTTTCAAAAATAATTTCAAATATATTTGTATTCTTTGTGTAAGGTAGTGTCTACTGTTCAAGAAATTGAAAATCCATTCAGCGATACATATGGTATCTGTTTAACATGTTTAATATTGATGATAAGTCTGCAATATGAACATAAGAAGTAGACCACCACAGATTAAATGTAGAAATTTGGATTAAAAGTCTGATCGACAGATCGAAGGGAACACGGATAGATGTCATACCATGGTTACTAAGTGACACACATAAAACAAACAAGCTTTGGTATTCAAGACACCATCATCAAACGTTCAAAGTAATACAAAATCTGAACTTGCAAGTTAGGTTTCTTTTTTCAGAATTTCAATTGAAATCCCTTGCCAAACCTTTCATATGGAAATCATCTCTGGTGACCTTCACTTTCAGAATTCTGTCAACTACGACAAGGTGGGAAATCTGATTGGGGTGCAGATACTAGATAAATATTGCACACACATCTCAGGCACTTGGTGTAGATGCTAAGCTTTTAATGGAGCTGTACTGGTTTATATGCTCATGGCTCAGAGTCCCTCGGAATATGTGATCTTTATATATAAATCACAATTACCATGTCAAACACATTGATGCAGTGTAGGACAGATACCTCTTTCCATATCTCTTTCCAATCCCCCCTCCCCCCCCCCCCCACAGTATCCTTGGTAGGGAGAGTTACAGGGATCACCGTGGCATGGTTCCCGCTATTTTAGGATAACTATTTTGATACACTTCCACCTATGCCAATCTATTTTGAAGCGTCACTGCATGAATGTGGTGAAACTATTGGACACTTAGTGCCACCGTATATATTATAGAGAACTTTCGTCTCTCCTCACAGCCATTCTTTCCTCACCTTTTACTGTAAATGCCTGTGTGTGTGTGTCCAATCCCAATCTACAACAACATAATAAATCCTTCATTGGTGGGTTGACAGTGAAGATAATGGAAATGAATATATATATATATATATATATAGATTCTGCAGAAATTTCACAGTCCTAACGTATTTAATTATTTATCAAACACTAAATGATAAAGGTCTTATAGTTGATGAAGATCGGGCCTGGATACACTGTAGGTCTGACATAACGTTTAAATGGAATTAGTTATCTAGCTGTTGCCACAGTCTACCATTTTCAGGAATCTAGTCATATATCTCCAATTTGAACCAAATTCATAACCATATTAAGCGTTACTAATATTTATCAAGTCTAGGTTGGTAGGGCTCCAATACTCTGCCAGCAGATCTCTTGTGAATTTATTTGAAAAAGTTTTACATGCACAGACAAGTAGCAGACCAGAATACCTTACTAGTAAGTATACAACTGTGTCACTTTACAAAATATCTAACAAAAATAACAGACATGCCATAATATCCAGTGAACACGGTTTGTTTGCGTAGAACAACATACAAATTTAGCTCTTGGGCTCATCAAATTCCCTTACTTTGCCCTGGTGTGAGGCATTTTTTCTCAAATTCCCTGACGTTTCCCTGACTGGAAAAAAGTGGAAATCATATCCAGGTTTTCCCTGATTTCCAGGTAGAGTGGGAACCCTGAAATATTGTCTATGTGAAGACGACTACTAGATATCACATATATACCACTAACTGGGATTTTTCTCGATGCTAAAGGGTTTTGTCAAGTTTTAAAAAATCAAAAAATCCGAGAAAAACTCGGAAGTGGGTGGGTGTACATTTAAAAAAAAAATTAAACAATGGATAGGAGGGTGGGTGGCTGGCGTCTGGCCAAACCGAGTTTTTCTCGGATTTTGGATTTTTTTTAACTTGACAAGACCCCTAGCAAAAATGATCTATTCAGGTATGCTGCTATATATTTGCAAGGGATAAGCATTGCTTTCGACACCAAGTTTATGATATTGTTAAATATGTATAACCTCTGCCGCCTCGAAATATCAGGCAGTGACATTTCATCATTAATGTTTGCAAGAAGTCGGATAGTTTAGGGAGCCTACCCAGCTGCCAATGATTTTTTCTGACTATGCACAATCCCTGATTAAATAAATGATTGTGTATTTGTAAACCGTTAACGATTTGTAGTATTAGTACAATCTGGACTTATAATACAAAGCCAGAACCTGCTATATTACTTTAATCGTGTATGTATTGATATAATTCGGCATAGTATAAATAATCTGAAGATATGGTTATTGTAAAATTACTAAGGTATCATTTCTTCGGATGCACAGTGGTATTATACTTAAATCGTTTATTTGACTTTTGTAAAAATACAAGTTGTATCCGAGTATATTCTCACGTTTTATGGCTATATTTCATGTGTGTATAGAACTTCATGATTTCAACATCGAAATCATTGTAACAGGATTTCCACGGGAGGGGTCGGGGGATCTGGACCCCTCTACTTAGTACAAAATGGAAAATACCCCCCTCCCTTTGTTGGCAAATAAAAGAAAAAATAGTTTGCATATGTCGATGTCATTGTAAAAATAACGAATTCCAATCGCTAAACTACAAAACTTCTGGAAGAGGACCACCACATCCCAAGCTAATCTCATATACCTACCCTTTTGAACCCCCAACTCAAACATTCCTGTTGGAATCTTGTTGTTGGAGTGTGTTAAAATTACTAGCCAAGTGTACTGAATTGGTTTAATTAGAACATACATTTGTCATGTATGCTGAAGAGGATATGGCTTTTAATAGCTGCACTATATATATATATATTGATCAGTGATTTTCAGAAATATTACGTTCAGACACACATATATTTCTTAAAAGAAACGTATAGAAACATTTTCACACTGATGGATTACAGTGATTTTGTAGATCTAAGCTATGCTAAATGTATAAGCCTGCCATTTTAAAATATGGCAAAAATATGTAATTGACCAAACCTTCGATTTAAAAGAAGATTGATAGTACCGTGGGGAATTTATCTTCAAAATGGTGTGAAATAACGTCTCACACATAATACTCTTATAGACGTACAATATCCCATGTGTACGTTCGGCCCTCCCAACATCCTTAAAGTGAAGAGATGTAAATAGACCAATAATTAGGCCTCAAGAGCCATGCTCTTTGCCGAGAGTTTGCCGAGAGTTGGTTTTATAAATAGGACCAACAAAACCAGTAGGCCTCGATTCATGTAGTGAAATAACACCTTAGCTCATAAGTTTTAAGATGGTCTCCGAATAGAACGACTAGAACATACTACATGTATTTCAATATAGAATTTAAACATCATGTTTTACCTATTTTCCTTGTGAACAGATTGACATTCCCCTAAACACATCAACGTATGTGACACATACGCCTTGTTACTGCTAGCGTACATATTACACGTTATTTATACCTCATCAAATGTCTTTTGAATAAAACATCATATTAAACAATTCTAATTATATATCTGTAACGTTACTATGTATCTCAGAGGTTACTGTGGATAGCCACGTGTTTTAAAAATGTAGTGTCGTAATGAATTTGTGTGGTGAGACCATAAAATATATTGGCGGCCATCTTGGATTTATGCAAATTAATGTAAAATGATAGCTTCAACTTCAGTTATTATCTTAGGGGTGATACAAATCTTATTAACTGAAATGTATAATGATATCTGAAGGTTTTGAAAGAGTACACCAGCTGTCATGGTTCGAGGTAATGGCACATGGCTGTATTGGCTCTATTGGCTGCTATGCAGATGAGGGTGAAAATGGAAGCATTGCTATGGCGATGGGGGTTAAAATTGCAGCTTTAGTAGCTCATGTATATTTCTCAATCTGTTATATTACCATCATCACATTACATGTTTAATTAGAGCTTACGATGGGCGCCAGAGGTCGAAATATGATGATATATGGGGGTTATAACTATATATAGACCCCATTGGCGGCCATCTTTAATTTATGCAAATTGGGTTGCAGCTGAGTAGCTTCATCTGGGGTCCTTCTTTCGATATTTTATATTACCATCAACAACTAAAATGTAAAATTAGAACGTAATATGCTGAAAATATGTCCTCTAGAGCTAGGTATGAGATGAAATATGAGGGGATATATATTTTTTGGCGGCCATCTCGGATTTATGCAAATGAGGGCAAAATACGACCGCCTCAGCTTGTGTTCTTATCTTAAAAGTTGCAGAAGATTATAAAGAACATATATGCCAAAGGAAACATTTGTACTAAAAAATGCAGGTTTTGCCATATTTTGACGACTTAGCAAGCCTACTATAGCTCAATTTCGGTTTATTGATGGGCTGGTGTCGCAGACTGCAAAAACGCTTCCAGGATTTAGATCGGGTAACAAGACCCATGCCATAGTTTTTCATTAGATTCAGCAGACTCAGAATTGATTTAAGCGCACTGAGCATGCTTGAGCTTCATGTCGACCTTTCTAGACAGAATTATCTAATAACAATGTCATGGACACCAAATCACCACACTATAAAAAAAATCCAATAATGGTCTGTGCAGTTTATTGTTTCATTTGTAACTGATTGTAAGCGTCAACATAATAATAAAAACTCGTTGACAAACGAGCAATCAACCCACTCAACTTCCATAGAACATGACCACAGTGGAGAACTGCCAACATTGTGCTACCAATATAGTCACAAGAAATTATAAGTATTAGAAGATGTAGTTGCTCCCTCATTACCTAGCTCAAACATCAATATAGCCGCAGATATAGCATGTATAGGCCTTACTGAAACACATATAGATTTCTAAGTTATACATGTATATAACTACATTATATCATATTAAAAAAAGTAAAATGTTGTTATGGAGTAGTTATGCTGATTTAAGGGGGAGGGGTCACTCAAATGATGGCTGTGGAAACCCCCCCCCCCCCATATACATGTAGGGTAGAAGAATGAAATTTGTTCTTTATGAAGCTAGAATAATAATTACAGTCTATTAATTACTGTGCTTGGTCTTTGGTCTCTTTATTTTTTACCCCAAAATATTTATTGATTTTCTAAAATAAAAACACGAACTTAAAATTGGACCCGAATGGAACATTTTACTAGAAAATGGAACATTTTTGAGAGCTTCGCTCTGTAAGTACAATAGTGTGATTCACCATAATGATCGTCACGTATAATAATAGACCCGGTGATTGTGGTACCTGCAAGATTTGGGACATGATCTGGCCGAACTTACCATAGAATATGTCGCGAATGCAAACAATACAAATGAGGCGATTTCTCAAAATCTGACAAGAACCGGGTTTGACACCAAGCTCAAACCATAAAGCGCTGAAATAAATCATTTCGAATAAACCATGGAGTCCAAATGTCTTTTTCAATTTTAAATCATCATAAACGTCTTAGTTAAGGCCCAGTCACACATACCATCAAGCACGTCCAGCGCACAAAAAAAGGAAGAATTTTGGTCAGTGCGTTATAATTCGTTTATGATTCGACGAGAACGCTAGGTGAACGTTATTCATTTATTGTGTGCGTCAACCTCGCGCCCATTTTCTGCATGTTCAAAAATGTTAACGTTTTTCCACGTGTAAATGTACACGCCAGAAGAGCGTCAGACCAGCGTCAGTTTAACGTTAGGCACAAGTAGAGCACACGCTCTAAATTAGTTATGTTTTCGTATGGTTTTCGTTGACCGAGGTGTGTCTCAGTCAGGTATAAACGACGCACAGTCCACGCATGACAAAATAAAAAAAGTGAAAAACCTTGCAAGCTATTTCTGATTCATTTGAGCGCCTATGTCATTGGTCTATACAATAATCAACCATAACATTGAGAGTACCTTTCATGGTAATATGCAACCATCAGCTAAAGAAATAAAAGTGAGTTTTGTACATTGATCCACAAATTGAAACATCTTAACCCGAGTGCTTAACCCATTAACCGCCGGTGCCGCATGTATTCGGGTTTTCATTTTTTATTAGCACATTACGTACCACCTTTTAAACATGTTAAAGATAAAATGTGGCATTAATCAGCAATATTTGAAAACAGTTACCTCCATTTTGTCAAATCTGAATAATTTTCACTTACTTGAAATTGTGGATCGCCTCAGCGAGACACAACTTCAAGTGGGTGAAAATTCAAATTGAATAATTTGGCGGTTAAAGGAATATTTAGTTTAATTTATGGACTGTTTAGATCACACATTTATGATGAAAAAGACTTTTCCATCATAAAAATGTTGATTGTCGGCACAGGTACTATAAATTAAGCGTCGTTTCATTCGGTTTAGAGATACTCCTATAATTAAAATAAAAAGTTAAGACCCTTCATTTTAATTACAGCAGTGAAGAGCAGTTATTATGACAGAAAATGGCAATTGAATTCTTCGCTCGAAAAATGACGGTTTATGGGTATTTTGATTAAAAGGGTGCCATTTTGAAAAAAAATAAATGAAATTATTGTGGTTCAAGACAACTTTTGTGCACATATAGGCTAAACTGGCCCATGAGAACCTTCTGTGGATGGTGCGATGAATGAAATGACACTGCCCTCCAAACACAGGATTCGAAATTCAAGTCCTGGCGATCTGAGACCGAGTGCGCTACCTCTCGGTCACGGAGGTTGCCCACAATATTGAATGTTTACAAGTGAGCGGGAAAGAAACATTTTTGAAACTTGAAGGCCAGAATGGGAATCAAACCCGCGATATCCGAGTTTGAACCAGAATACAGGATGAAAACTCGCGAAACCAAAATTGAACTCAGAATACTTGAGAAAAATAAGTGGCTTTAAAGTATTTTTTCAATCGATGTCGAAATAAAAATAGACGCTGTGACCTCTTTTGTCCAAATTGTTCCAACTTATACGATTTCCCAGTGGCATGCACGTGTTGTATACATTTCGAGCGATACAACTTCGAATGTTAATAAAAACAATTGCGAAACAAATCAAGGTCATGTAGGTCATAGAAAGTTCAAAAGTGAAATCAATCAATGTTTAGTCATAGTTATAACCTGTATATTTTGAAGTTTGATAACATGAAAGTAACGCAAAATAAGTTATATCCCTATAATAGTAGCGGATATAAAAGGACGCCAGGCGGACGAAAGTAAGAAGATAAGATAAGATAAGTTTTATTTCCAGTCGCAAAGTAAAACATATAACATTAGCTCTAATCGGCTAGTCAAGCGACATGTAAAATAAACAATAAAAGATAACAATTAAAACAAGCAGGTTGGCTGGCAGGAAGTTAACATAAAATGTATAAACGCGATCAAGAATTATATAGAAAAATACTTATAATGTATATGAGAATATAAATTAGTTGGTAAAAATTACATAATACATTTTGGCACATAAAAAGTAGATAAAAGATTATATAAGAAAAACTTGTGCTGTATATGAGAAAATTATATGATTAAAAGTTGTGTAAAACATTTCGCATTTATTGATAATTAAATAAATATATCACATGACTTTGTCAAGGGACCTACCTCTATTGTACTCTCAATTAAAGAGAAAAATAAGCTCGCAGGCCATCTCTAAAAGTTTTCAGGTCTCTGGTAATTCTCAATGCCTCTGGCAGAGAGTTCCAGATTTTGGGGGCCAAAAAGCAAAAGGAATTTGTTCCATGTCGCACCCTCTTCATGAGAGGAATTTTCAGGATATTTTCAGAATTTCTTAAATTACGGCTGCGACAGCGTTTTTCAATCAGTTCCAGGAGGTATGTCGGTGATAAATCATTTAGAATTTTAAAAGTCTGAATTGCGATGTTCATTTGTCTCCCAACTTCCAGAGATGGCAGGCGAGCTTTATTCAGGAGGGACTCATATGATGCGGTATGGTTGGAATAAACACACTTTAGAGCCCTCTCCTGAATCTTTTCCATACATCGAGCATTTGGAGCAGTACAGTGATACCAGACGGCTGAACAGTATTGAAAGTGACTGAGGATGAACGCTCTGAAAAGAGCCAATTTAGCCTTGCTGTCAAGATAAAAAGACAATCTTCTCAGAGCGCTCAGCTGTCTGCCAGCTTTCTTACAAATTTCTTCTGTGTGTATCGAAAAACTCAAATTTTCATCAATAGTATTGCCTAAAAGTTTTACCACTTTTTCAGGTTTAATTATACAGCCGTCTAGTATCACTGGAGAATCAACTTTACAATTAAAAAATATCAGCTGAAATTTCTCGGGATTTGCTTGCATTAAGTTAATAGAAAACCACCATATAGCTTTTGCTGCCTCGGCTTCGAGGCATGATTTTACAATTTAATAATTTGGATGTGCAAAAGAGAGAGTGTTGTCATATGCATAATTTGTGAGGCGTGCTCGTTTAATAAAGTGGAAAATGTCATTTATGAATACATTAAAGAAAATTGGACCAAGAACTGAACCTTGTGGCACGCCCTTAATTGTGGTTTTCCATGAACTGTGCACGTTGCCTATCCGGACACGTTGCTCACGATCTGAGAGGTATGATTTAATAATTTTGATTGACTGATCCTGAACACCATAAGCTTTAAATTTTGCGATCAGAAGTTCATGTGGCATGCAGTCGAAAGCTTTGCTAAGGTCCATTAATAAAGCACCAATTTTGTTATTCTTTAGAAGATCTTTACGCCAATTTTCAATAAGGGTGAGCAGCGTGTCCTGACAGCCATAACCCTGTCTGAAGGCTGACAGGTGACAAGAGAAGACGATGTTTAAAAAGGGAGTGATCTGGTGGGCAAGAACTTTTTCAAAAACTTTGGAAAGGTGCCTTCATCTAATGCCTTGTTTATTATGTTTAAAATAATTGGGGCAATTTGGAAAGAGGCATGTTTTAGTAATTTAGCTGGAATTTGGTCACATCCAGTTGCTTTCTTTGGATTTAGCGTTTTCAGAATTTTAAGCACGTCTTCTCTTGTCGTATGATGGAAATGAAAATTGTTGCCCTCGGAGTGTTGTTTAATTTCAATAATGCTAGGGTGTTTCGTAATATCATTATTTTGATTCTGTCCAATATCTTTTGCAACATTAATATAATAGTCATTCATAATCTCTGAGATTTCTTTTTGATTGCTTATAATTCTAGAATTTTCTGACAGGATAATATTTTCAGAGGATTTGTTACTTTTAGAAAAAAAAGGCTTCACAGTATTCCAGAAATTTGAGTCATGTTTCTCACACTTTGTCTTTAAATAATTTTTCCTGGATGACCGTCTCAGTTTAACACAGTAATTTCATTGTTTTGTATAATCTGTCCATGTATTGTTGCTTTTATTTTTCAAGAATTTCTTATACATTCGTTTTCTTTTCCAAATTTCTTTCCTGAGACGGGTATTCATGTAAGGAGGTTGATCAGGCCTAACTTTCTTTGTTTTCAAGGGGGCATGATCTTCTATAACCTCCTTTAAACTATCAGAAAACAATTTCCATGCATGATTTGTGTTTTCTACATTTTTACATTTAGTGATTTGTGAGTTTTCAATACTAGATGTATAATTTATTTTATTGTAATTTTTAAATGATCTATATTGGATATATTTGTCATGTTTATAAGGCACATGAAAGCGCATCATTGTTGCAACCATATTATGAAAATCACTTACGGAATTTACAACATTTAAAGTATTGTAGAAAGTTGAAGATTTATTCACGAGAATCACATCTAGCAGACTCCCATGTTTAGATTTAAAACATGTAGGCCCCTTGATCAGATTATATAAACCAAATAGTACACACATTTATTTTAAAGCATTTGATGTTTTCTTAGTAAGATCATAATTTAGGTCGAACAGACTACAAAACGGACGGCCGGACGCGCTTTGTGATGACATAAGGCTTTCAGTCAAATTTTGATTGAAGCCTAAAAACTGAAGTCATCGGAAATCAATAAGAAATATCAATATATCGTGACCGTAACGCTAAACATTTTTCAATGAAAGACAAAATACCTTGCCAGGGGCCGTATTCTCGTACAAGTTACGATATATCGTAGGCTTCTGATTAGTCGAGATGGCCATCTTGACTAGAATCCTACGATATATCGTAACTGGTACGAAAACACGAGCCCAGGCACGCAAACATCCCTCGGCGATATGATGATACTCAAAATGTTCGCAGCATAATTTTCGCTCGCACGTAAAAAGGGACAAATGCCATTAAACACGCACAACAACATAATATACAAGTGCGAGGTACTGAGTATAAGCTCGATTTATTAAAATCAAGATGGCCCCAAGCCTCGATTTCGGTGGCACTTGGATACGGATAATGTTAATAGACTTTCAGGCACCAGAACCTATTATACATGGTTTTAAGCCATTTAACTCAAAATAAGCTTGGTGATTAAAATCGATAAATTAATTAGCCACAATCTTATTTTCAGTCCCATATAAAACGCACGCCAACGGACCCGTAAGCCCCAAAAAACCTACACGAGTAGTTAATTGTAATGTATTTAACTGAAAATTAAAGGCTTCATTTATTAAAATCAAACAAATAAATCCCAGGCGGCGGTGATTATGAATAACGATGAATAGTTTTATTTCTGCTTAAAACTTACTCATGACATTTAATTTTCCTAGATGTGTTTTATAACTGGTACAATTAGACATAGTTGACTGGATATTGGAGCGTGTATCGAAACAGACAGGAATAACTGATACTGAATCAAAGTTCCAGACAGTCTTGTATTATTTGATAGTGATTTATATTCTGTTCTTGCAAACAGGAAAATGAGATGTTTATTCTGTTTATCCCAATAATCATGCTGATATTAAAACACATCTCCTTTTTTTCCTGTGATGCATTATGTATCACCAGTGTCTGCCCTGTTTATTTCCCGAGGGGAGCTGTCATACATACGGATGAACTATTAGGGTCCGCCTCTGTGGCGCTGCATTTGTTGCGTAATTACCCAGCAAACATGAGACGTTGGCTCAAAGTTGATCTACTGTTAAGCCAACGTCGTTGAAGGTGGGCCAACATTAAAACAATGTTGGGACATTCCGCCAACGTCTCATGTTTGCTAGGTATGCTCTTCTTTCAATAATTACCTTAATGGATTCTGGATTTTGTATGACGTTTTATGACACTTTATTATGTTTACCCTGCAGATAATAAACCACGTAAGCGGTTTAACCCTTTAACCGTTTTCGCTTTTTTCACTTAATTATTACCAAAGACCATGCACAATCATTGTCTTTGTTATTACCACATTCAGTACCGCCTTTAAACATGGTAAATAGTACAGCGGCTAAGGTCCATGATATAGAACCATCGTGCAAAATTTGACAAAAGCATGAAAATTTGCACAAATTATTTTAATTTGCACTTAATTATTACCAAAGACCATGCACAATCATTGTCTTTGTTATTACAACATTCAGTACCGCCTTTAAACATGGTAAATAGTACAGCGGTTAAGGTCCATGATATAGAACCATCGTGCAAAATTTGACAAAAGCATGAAAATTTGCACAAATGTAGTTTAAGGTATGTAGATTCATTTAAAGCTTGGTACCAAACGATTTATCAATTCTATATAGCCGCCATCTTAGATTTCAAAATGGCCGCCATGTAAAATCATGATCTATGATAAATCGGCTTCTAACCCACCTAGAATCACGATTTTGGTGTCTAAACTAACATTCTCTGGGTCAGGGAATCCAGTTTCACCATTATCAACAGCCCCAGATGACGTGAAATTGACATACAAGATGGCCGCCGGCTATTATATTATTTGTTTTTGCTACTTACTGGAATATGTTTGACACTAATGGTTCTCCGTAGTAATTGTTTATGGATTTGACTTCCGGCAGTTATTGATTTTGCTTGATGAATTGGAAGATGCTATAATTGGAGCAGAATCGATGACATATTAGCAGGTTAGTACTGCATATGAAAGTAAACAGCACACACTAAACTTACTCTTAACCCCGGTATTCACATATATATTGATCTTCCACATTTATGAAACAACTTAGCATTGTCTTTATACTCCAATTATATCGATGAGCCGAAACTGTAGCATTTGGTAAGGGGACTCCTCGTTTTTAAATTCCTGGTATGGAAAGCCAATTGGTCCATTATTAGTATTAAATTATTTTAACTAGCCTATAAATCAACCAGCTTCAAACATAATACTTTTGGATACTGATATATTTATGAAAAACCAACTGTACTGATTTGTTTCAGGAACACTGTATTTATGTTGTATTTTATGTTTTTCAGGTTTTTGCTGCATGGTCAGCTAGAAATATCATCCTTTATGTCGACCTGTGGTGACATTTCTTCACAATGGCAAAAAAATATCAGCTAGTAGCGGCACATGAATCGGGTCAATCACAGCTCCCAAGTATACCAGCTGAAACAGATTGGAAAATTTGTGTACTGTGCCAAGAAGAAACAGACGAGAGAATTACCTTTCCTGGTGGCAGAAAGAATAAGCCTTTAGGACACGATACCCTAACTGACAAAATACTAGAGTTCCACAGCTTGGGTAGCATACCTTTGAACATCAACATAACAAGGCTGAATAATGGTTCAGGTATTAGCCAAACATTACAATCTAATCAAGGATGCTGGCATAAGTCTTGTTGGTTGCTGTTTCATAAAATGAAACTGGAACGTGCCAAACAACGTACTCAAAAACGAAAACTGCAAAATCAATATATAGACAACCCTAGTCCAATTATAACTAGAAGTCGCTTGGGAGAATGTAGTATTTGTTTATGTCAGTATTATGGGGAGCCTCTGTGACCGAGAAGTAGCGTTCTCGGCCTCAGACCGCCAGGGCTCGAATTTCGAATCCTGTGTCTGGAGGACAGTGTCATCTCAATCATCTCACCATCCTCAGGAGGTTCTCCTGGCCCAGTTTAGCCACAAAGGTGGCCTAAAGCCCGATTCATTTCATTTATTTCATTTGGGAGAATGTAGAAGAGGAACACACACAAACTGCTGTTTTTTGTGTTATCAAACAGATGAGAAAGAAAAACTACACAGGCAAGGCTTCAACTATCGGAGATAAATCTATAGATGATACAGTCCGAAAGTGTGCTGTATCACTTAGAGACACTAAACTGCTAGCAAAATTATATGAAGGTGATATGGTAGCAATTAATGCAGTATATCATTTATCTTGCTATACTAAACTAAGAAACCAAATAAGAGACCACAAAATTGACCTAGTTAGAAATAAGACAGGCCCTTCTGCTGATGCTTTTGTTTTTGGAGAGCTCGTGGGATACATTGAAGAAACTTGACAGAATGAGGCCATCATTCCTGTTTTTGAATTATCAGAACTTGTTAAGAAATATTCTACCAGATTAGCTGAGCTCCAAGTGGACCTGCATGACACAAGAAGTAAACTTCATTCAAATAGGTTGAAGGAAAGACTATTGCATCATATTACCGATTTAAGAGCAAAACAACAAGGTAAAGAGGTATTGTTAATCTTTGTGAAGGACATTGGCGGTGCCATCAAATGTGCGATAAGCAATGACATGGATAGAGATGCAATCAATTTTGATTTTAACGGCTCATTTACAAATGACTGTGAGAAAGATGCAGTACCAGGATCTCTCCATGCTCTTGTTCAGATGATTCTTGAAGGCCGAAACATTGAACACCAGAGTCATGGAAACACAACGAAAGATCACATTGCCGTTATCCTGTCTGAATTACTACAGTTTAAGAAATTACCTATTTATCTCAGCATACTCATTCATGCCAAAACAAGAAAAAGGGAGCTTATTGACAAACTCTACAACCTAGGGTTGTGTATCTCATATGATAGGTTAATGTGCATCTCTGCTGATTTAGCAAATACAGTATGTAACCAGTACAATGTTTAGCAGGTTGTGTGCCCTCGTGAGCTCCACAAGGATTTGTGGGGCAGTTGATAACATTGACCATAACACAAGTGCAAGAACAGCTCATGACTCATTTCACGGGACAGCAATCTCACTTATACAGTTTCCCACAGTAGAAAAACGGGACAGTGGTGCTGAAGTGACAAGGATTAATCCTGATGTTACAAAGATAAATAAAATCACCCGACTTTCACCATCTTACACAATGACCCCCCCCCCCCCCTATAGCTAATGTCCAAGATCATGTTGTCCCTGTCAAGCACGGACTTTTTGAAGCTGACTTTGCCCTGATCAATGCACATATGGCTCAGGAATAACAGTGGCTGGCCCAAATGCAGACGCTACTCAACCAAGAGAAGCTGAATGAAAATCACTATTTGTCGTGGGCCGCATATCATGCCAGTAAACAGCCCATATTGGACAAGCCAGTGTCAAATGTAGCACACCTTCCCATGTTCCGAGAAAACGCTCACACGACATGCATGATTTCACAAGCTATGGGAATAATCAAAAATGTAATACACCATCTAAATCCTGAATAAGTGCCTGTGATGGTTGCAGATATATCAACTAAGCATCACGAACAAAACCAAAGCATTCAAAAGACTTTTGCAAAGGACGTTTTGTCCCTGGTGTCAACAATTGAGGACATGGGAAACCCTTTTCTGGAAGACAGAGGTGATATTGTAACATCAGATACCAAGATAATCATGCCTAAAGAAGTAGTGAACACAATTAATATTATAGAAGAATTAAGTGACAGGCAGTACAATAATTTTGTGAAGGAGCGATTGCAAAACACAGAAAATGATAAACCACTCAGTGATATTGTATCAAAGAACAAATTACCATTATTCAGTACACCACACACAAAAGTAAAGTCAAAGAGTCAGAAACAATTTGCATCATTGAAAACAAACTGCACTCTCTTTGGAAGGCTATACATTGCATGTCAGACGAGAGAAGGAAACCTAGACAATTTTCTTGAACACGAAAACCAGCCTTACCCTCCATCCCTTTCTGACATGGGAATCCTACGACAAGGTACAAAGTCTGATTTAGTAGATTGCTTAGCCCAGTGCTCTCCGTCATCAAGCAATCCTCCAGATGTGTTGGATGGCCCAGCTATTGTACACATGCTGAAACTGAGGGGCGATAGGACGTTCAAAGATTATGCTGATCATGTATTCCTACCATACATTAACACACAAATGAGCACAGTAAGCAGATTGGATATTTGCCAGAAAGCCTCAAGCAATCAACAAGAGAGCGCAGAACAAAAAGTGGTACAACACAACGGCAAAGAGTACTCCCTGAAGCTCCAATCCCAAAAAACTGGGAAAGTTTCCTAAGGGTTGATCAGAATAAGGACGAGGTATTTTTGTTTTTGTCACAAATATGATTCTTGAGGAAAGTCTCTGATCAGCACACAAAAAGATACAGTTGTGACTGCAGGTCAAAATATTCTCGCCGACTTGGAATGCCTCCAACCATGCACACACGAGGAGGCGGACACACGCATAATACTTCATGTGGCACATTGTGCAAATCAAGGACTACACAAAGTGGCCATTACTGTTGATACAGATTTGGTTGTCCTGATTGTCGGTCATTTCAATGTTCTTGGCATTGAGGAGTTATGGGTAAGCTTTGGTACTGGAGCTCACTTCCGTCATCTCCCAATCCATGCCATTTCAAACAGCCTAGGTGTGAAAGCTGTACCTTTAATGTTATTTCATTCTCTCACGGGGTGTGATACTGTTTCAAGATTCCTGGGGCGTGGGAAAAGGTCTGCATGGTTAGCATGGATTGCATGTTCAGCTGTATCGGATTCATTCCTCACCCTAGCATCACAGCTACAAGAAATTGAATCAGCAGCTCTGAGTCAGATCGCGTGGTTTATAATTGTGATGTATAGTAGGACATGTCCAGCTACCAGTGTCGATAACGCAAGAAAACAGCTTTTTGGTCAAGGCTCACGTACAATTAAAAATATCCCACCAATCGAAGCTGCTTTACTCCAACATGTGAAACGTGCTGTGTTCCAAGCAGGACATGTGTGGTCACAAGCCCTTGTACCAGCTCCTCATCTACCAAGTCCAAAACTGTGGGGTTGTACTGCAACTGATTCAGGCTGAGAACCTTTCTGGACTGAACTATCTGAAGCTTCGCGATCGTGCTATGAACTCGTACACTGTGGCTACAAGAAAGGCTGTAAGCGCCGTTGTAATTGTCGGTCATCAAGTCTGCAGTGTACCGAGCTCTGTGATTACAGAGGAGCATGTGCAGATGCATAAAAAATGAACAAAATTTATGCCATATGTATCCTGGATAATCAGAATCATGTTATGTATACTGCCTGGTAATATAAATGCATATTACAGAATTACAGAAACTCACCGTCGTAAACTGTCTGTATATAGCTTTTATAAAATAAACGTTTAGTCTTTGTCGACCACTCAGAAACGTTATATCACGATTTTCTGATAGTAGTTTATATTGCTACCTATCTTAGATGAAGATTTATTGTCACTGACAAAATAAGTCCAGTACAATGATGATGTTTCAAGATAAAAAATAAACATTTTGACATGTCGGCCATCTTGTATGTTATTATGATGTCATGTAAGGCTACTAATTTTGTCATAAATGAATTCTCTGACCCCGAAAATGCTAGTGTGGACACAAAGATCGTGATTCTATGTCTACTACAAGGTCTCATCACACAAATTCATTCGCGCATATCATTATAAAGTTTAAGAATAAGAAAGTTAGTCTCTTTTTTAAAAATGTGGCTCTTTGCAGCAGCCTCGGTGGTAAATATTACAGATATCATTTTGCTACCAATTTGAATCGATTCTGTGATGATTTGGTGTAGCAAAAGCATCAAAATGATGGAAGATAGATCCAACAGGAAGTCCTTGCGCTGACTGTAACAAGGCTCTTCTAAAAAACAAGGTCAATTTTTTTGAAGGTCGCTCAGGGGAGAGTGGGGCAAGAGGTTATTATGGGCTCAAATAAAAAAATTTATATCCCTTTCACACCCCTTTTTTATTTTTGATATTGAAAGAGGACAGTCTGATGGTTAAAAAAAATACATAGGTTTATTTACATTTTTCTACTTAAAGAGTGCTGGGAGGTCTGAGTGTATGGGTCATAATACATGTAAGTCTATGGGACGGGTATTATGTGTGGTGAGACGTTAAGGCCGTAGTTCCAGAAAGCACATTTTCGAGCCTATGGGATGTGTTTTTGCTACTAGACAATTCATTTTGCTCATTTATTATCACCAGGCAGCCATTTCAGCGAAAAAATATCATATGAACATGTTTTCTAGTGAAATTAACAAAACTGACTTGAGAATGTTTAATTATGGGCCATATATCAAGTATTCCTCCATATAGCACTGAAACAGTTGTAAGTTCAACTTGGTTCAGCTACGTCCTCGCATTGACTTTCTTGTCCTTTGGTATTTATAACTATTTTCTTGGGTGTTTTATGTCCGAACATCATTATTCTGAACAACTAAACTCATTTATGACCTAAATTCAAGATGAATCTCTGTAAAAAACGACAATCCCATACAGATGCCTCATGAAAATGAAAAATGATGGTGTACTACAGAAAAACGGGTCATTTCTCCAGATCTATTAAACAACAGCGTATTTTCAATTTGTGTTTGTCTGCCTTCTGTTCATGGGAATTGGACAAGGTTTTCTTTTTTGAGTTCAGAATAGAATGTATTTTATAGATCACTCAAAAAAAAATGTGCCATAAAAATGTTTTTTTTCCTTAAGCCGATATATCGTAAATATGGATTTTCATGGCGGCCATTTTGAAATTCAATATGGCGGCCCGATCCCTTGCTAATTTTGAATCTACATTTCTTAAACTACATCTGTACAATTTTTCACGCTTTTGTCAAATTTTGCACGATGGTTTCACTTAACAGCTGTACTAAAAGCCATAATGTGACATCAATCAGCACGATGTGAAAAGAGTTGACCTCCATTTTGTCAAATCTGAATAATTTTCACTCACTTGAAGTTGTGGATCGCGTCAGCAAGACACAACTTCAAGTGTGTGAAAATTCCAATTGAATAATTTGGCAGTTAAAGGGTTAACCTTTTCCAACCCTTTGAATCGAATATCTGAGATTTCAAAGGTTAATGTATGTTAACGTGTTTAAAATAATATCCGGATTTAAGAAATAAATATATTTTCGTTCCTAATAATTTTCAATTACAAGTGTAGGCCTGTATGTTTACTTCTGCGATAAAAAAAAATCAAGTGGTCTGAAATAGTTTCGTAACACTAAATCGCTTTGATTATCACCCAAACGGTGCGTCTTCAAGTAACCTTATCCATACAATTTATCGTCGCCTCAGACCTAATAAAGAGTTCTATCTGTCACAATAACGAGTGGAAGACATATCCATGAGCTCAGAGGTAAAATATAAAAAATGGACAACCAGTCCGGCGAAAGGAACTTGGGCCCATCATTAAATGTGGCAATGTGCATACACACTGCCATCTTTGTTCTACCGGGAAATAATAAACTCCTTGATGACGTGAAGCGCCTAATAGGATAATATGGTAGTTCGATTTGAGAAATACATTATGTTTATATAATAACTACCGACCCCTGCGCTCGATGTTTTAAGCATGTTAAAAACTAGTTGGCTGCCTTAACGGACATTCGTAATTTGAAACGCATTGAATGAATGAGAGCAGAACATAAACGAACATGGCGAGCAACAACGGATTCAATAAATATTATCCGCTCCTTAGCCGTCAGACCTATGGTATGTCATATCTGTCACATTTTTATTACAGGTTAACGGATATTATTAGTCCGTTAATCATGTGCTTCAACTTACCACTACTACATGAAAGATTGGAGACGTGTGCTGTCTCACACACAGAACACTAGTCCGGTCAAAATTCCACAAAATAAAATTCCTGTAGGCTTTCGGGGTAAATGTGTTTTGAAACTTTTTAACTAATTTGAGTGTTTTTTACCATCTAACACCCCGCAAAAATGTATTTTTTTTAGAATTATTCACAATGTACAATATCATGTGTAATATATTATTATCAATAATCAATAACGAGATTGAAAGTTCCCACAGTCCATATTTTTTTTCTAGAAAAAAACACTAGACAGTATATCAAATAAGGAGCTGATATACAACATTAAAAATAAATTGCTAAATCTTCAGTAAATTGCCTAATAAGTGACATATGTAGGGTTATATGCAAAAACATGTTAACTCATGTTTTTTTAAAACTGAGAAAAAGTTTAAAGTTTTTACCTTATGAATAAATCAAATGAATGGGGTTTTAGGGTACCTTTGTGCACATATAGGCTAAGCTGGGCCAGGAGAACACTGCCCTCCAGACACAGGATTCTAATTCGAACCCTGACGGTCTGACAATTTTAAGTGAATGAAAACCCCAAACAAGACCCGTTATGATTTAAAATTATTTACATTTACGATACTTTTTCATTGTTTAATAAAATCAGTTCCAATAGGTCGTGTAGCTTCGCCCGTACTAATATCAACATATCAGATAAAAATATGGTATTGTACGTGCCTTCTATAAAACTGTATTACATATTTTAATCAGGGCAGTCGTTCTTGCGCTTGAAATTTCAGAACAGAACAGAATGTCTCACCTACTACAACAGTCTACAAAAAAAATCAGCACACAACTATATCTACTCCGTGACACAACCGATTACAGTAATATTCAATGTCCTCCAGAATGTGAACATGGTAGAGTTTGCGAATGCGTTTTAGGTCACTTTTTTCTCTTTTAATAACGGGACATAAAATCTAGTTTATGTCTTACTTTTTTCAAACGGCATTTTTATAGGCCACCCCATGCCTATTATTGAACATTGCAGGTATATTTAGATATTATGTATAGACACGATAACTGTCGAGTTGAGATTCGAACCATGTAAATCAAATGTGTATTGGTGAAGCAGGTAACCAGCTACACGGTCTGAGTTGGAATGTAAAGCTACCAGCTTATTTGTCCACACCTATTTTTCATGTTTTCAAGATATGCAATTGAAACATTGGGCTTTACCCAAAATTAAAGGAATGTCACGCGCTTCATATGGATTTATTTGATAAATCAATATTGATAGTTTTTACTTATTTTTATTAGGAGTTTATCATTCCGATCAAACGAGTCTTGATTGGACTAAATTTGTGCATGTGGTAAAGACAACATCAATTTTATTAAAGCATATTTCAATGAACAATTATCGAATAGATATGTGAAATATTACAAGGGTAATTAAAAGCCATGTAACAAATCCATGTTCATCTTTCACTTAGCTAACATGATGCTTTCAGCGTAAGCATTATGGATTTTTTTTATTAGAACGAACTCGTGAAATATGCATTATTTCCAATATGAAGATGTTCCTAAATTATAATGTTAGTGCCCATGGGAATGCTGCGATTAGTAGTAAGTGGTCGCAGTAGAATCATTTTTTCAATGTGCTTACTATTGTAAAGTTTTGACAAGATATAGAATAGCCGGCTCAAGTCTGGTATTTTACCTCTAATTTCAATTACAAGTGAATGACGGCGGTGGTTGGCTGATCTCATCATGTGACAAGCTGTACCACTCTTCTATTGGTCGGAGGTAGAATACTGGACTGGGTCGACATAAACCATAAAAAAATAGTGATTGTGTTACATTGTTGTGATAAATATAAAATGTCGTCTTTATTAGCACTGTCTTGCTTATATCCGGATGAGCAGATCTTTTTTTTAAATAATTCATTGATGAAAGCAATGTTGTGATCTGGGGCGTATTCTCGTGACTATTTACGGAGTTCCGCATCGTCGATTTTTATAATTTCCGCAAATATTTCCGCATCTTTGTTTTTTTTCCCGCAAGTGCTATTCTCGTTAATTTTACGATGCGGAACTCACCTATACTAAGTTTTAGGTAAAAGTTACGGAACAAATTTGGGTGCCCTAAATTCTAGGGAAAAATGGCGTGTTTTGTATAAAAGTTAGGATGTGGAACTCCGCAACTACAGTTTTCCGCAAATAGTTTAAGAATAGCGATTTACAGAATTCCGCAGTTACGGAGTTTCGCATTTTAAAGTTGCGGAAAAATCCTAAAGTTAGGTGATCATCACGAGAATACGGCCCCTGGATCTACTATTAAGCCAATTATCTTGGTTTTGTTCACCACAAATATTTACGAACAAGTTGAGTCATGACACAAACATAGAAAGGGATTTTATGGCTGAAATTGTATTCCTATAATTATTACTCAAAAATAGAGGGATATGTAGGCTTACATAGTTTAATGGATATATAATTAAGAGGAAGGATGTTTGGAAAATGACTTTGTCATAGACATAGTTTATTAGACATAGAGCCTGGAGTGTGAGTTTGTGTGTCTGAATGTTCTGTGTTTACGCCCAAAGGAAACAAATAATTTAGTGTATTAATTAAGCATACATACGATTGAAAAATGTTTTTAAGTATAATTATTTTTGCTTTGATCAGTTTTTTTATATTATAGTTGTTACCCCGGCTTCACACGCGGAGCAATGGTTGACATTTTTATCACCTGATTATTACGAGATTCACGAAGCAAAGGGTTCAAACGCTTCAAATGTTATAAGGTTAAGACAAAGCACAATTATTTATTAATTTTTTTTTTTTAATCATACTGGTTAGTTATTGTGAAATATTTTATCCACAATTTTACATATTGTTGCTTTTAAAGATACTTTTTTATGTCCACTTTGTTTGTTTGTCAGTTTCAGAGGTTAAAGGGTTATATCAAATATATACAATAATATTTTTAAATCACTATATTTGAGTCACTTTGAAACCTATATCGAGACATTTCATCACAAAATGCATCTTTTAACAGAAAACAAAATATAACATTATTTTTAGTAATTTTGGGGATTAAAGGGCTAAATTATTTTTAAAATTGAAATACAGTATATTTATTTGTTACGCCCATATTAGTCCAGTAATTTGAGGTTTTGAAATGGAAAAAATAACATAAAGCTGAAAATTTCAGGAAGTGTTCATTGTGTCCTCCTGTATTACCTGTAAAAAGTCTCAAAGTTTCCCCTGAGCGAAACATCCTTTTTCTGACCAAATTCAAAATGGCCGCCAAGCGCCATGTTGAAGTTGTATTTCATGAACTATTTTACATATATTTTAATGTAACATCTCTTTTCCACGTGATTTTTAATGCTGAATTTATTTCTGAAGCTAGTACTAACTTTAGGGTTTCGTTGAAGAATAAATCCAAGATGGTTGCCATTTGATGTTTAATTGGGAGCAAGTCTATTGTCATGAGTATTTGAGATACTACATATAAGTTTTTAAATATATAGATCACCAGTATGTCCTCCTTCAATACCTGTAAAAAGACACAGTGTTTTTCTTGAAGCGGAACATATTTTTTTTTGACAAAATGCAAAATGGCCGCCAAGCGCTATGTTGAAGTTGTAATTCCTGAACTATTAGACATATATTTCAATGTAATACCTCATTTCCACATGCTTTTTAATGCTGAATTCATTCATAAAGTTATTAGTAACTCTTAAGGTTTCGCTAAAGAATAAATCCAAGATGGCCGCCATTTAAGGTTTCATTGGGAGCAATTGTCATGCGTATTCGAGATACATATAAGCTTTTAAATCTATAAATTAGCAGTAATTAAGGACCATTAACAAATAACTCTTTATCTAAAAGGAATGTACAGTACACATTTTAGTGTATTTAATTTATAATACATGATAGCCAAAACATCATATTCAATCAATCAAACAACGTTAGTCTGAGAGAGTTGTGCCATTTTTTTCCTAATCATCAACCTGAATTTCATTAATTCGAGATGACTTACTGTACCCAGTTCCCATTCAGCTTGTGTACCTCGCAGACCTTCTGCATCGTAACATGCAACCAGCTTTGGCAGCCACACCTAATCATTTTTATTAATTTAGGATCGGTGCTGGTTTTTATTTTAAAATTGACATCCCCAGCCTGTTGGTGGTAATCTGTTGCCATGGAATTCTTGTACATTTAGATATGTCAGTGATAAATGTTATTTAGGCCTACTACTGCTTCAGCTGGGGTCCTAAGTGAAGCAAATGTCCTAAGCAATGGCTCACACTAGAGTCCACAGGGTCATAGGCATCAAAAGGCCTGCATTGTCCCTAGCAAAGACTCACACACGAGCCTACATGTCCCTAACCAAGACTCCGCGCCCGTAGTGTCCTAAGCAAGAGCTCACACTCGAGTCCACAAGGTCCTGGGCAAGGTATCACACCTGACCATAGAAGTCCTAGGCAAGGATTCACATCCGAGCCTAGAGGTCATAGTCAAGGATTATCCCAGGCGCGCATGGTATTAGGCAAGGACTCACACCCGAGCCCGCAGCGTCCTAGGCATGGTATCAAACCCGAGCCTTCAAGTCCTAGACAAGGATTTAGCGTGACCCCTCATGGTCTTAGGCAATGACTCACACTCGAGCCGCCAAGGTCCTAGGCAAGGCCTTAAACCCGAGCCTACAAGTCATAGGCAATGGTTTATCATGAGCTTGCATGGTCTTAGACTAGGACGGTGGGTTCTAGGCAAGGTCATACACTGGAGCCTGCAGGGTCCTAGGCAAGCGCTCGCACCAAGGCCCTTATGGTCCTAGGCAAGATCTCACACCTCACATGCAGGCATATAGGTCAAATGTCTGGTATCACACCCGAGCCTGCAGAATCCTAGGGAAGGTCCCATACCCTACTTATCATGTTTATATATATTTAATGCAACTTTATTAGGAACCCGAATAAGTTTGCTTGTGTTTGAAATAACGAGGCCGTCTCGATGGCCCTTTCGATCCTGCTGTGGCTCGAAACTCAGAACTACTAGGTTCAAAACCTGGTCAGGTTGGATGTTAGTCATCGAGGTTGTGCCTATACAGTGCACCAAACTGTTCAAATGCATGGGGTCTGCAGTGATGTATATGGCACTGTGCACTATAAAGAACCCTTGAAGTTATTTGATAAGAGTAGGGGCATAGTCCCTTCCTTTTTTCGCGATATTGCCATGATTGTGCAGAAAACAACGTGAAGCAATATTCACTTGAAATAACGACACGTGCATAGACGACAGATATTTTGTAGTGTGGTTCTGTTGGGTAGGTCTATATCCTCAAACCTCATTAGGGCGTGTAATATCAATTTATCAATGGTGATAACGGCACCAAAATTGGTCTGTGTATGCACCTGAGGATACTGTGAGAACAGTATGTTAGCCAAACCTTAAATAAAAATGATCGTGATTTTTCAATATGACCATCATAATATGTAATAATAGGTCTACCTGATTTTGACGTTACTCATACAATTGTTTTTTTTGTATTTGATACTGTTATGTTTTGACATGTTTTAACATGTTTACAATTTATAAATTGCTACATTTTTCTTTCTATATTTTGACAAAAAATCAACAAACCTGTCAAACTAAAAAATAACCACTACAAAAAAAATATTGATATTATATTATGAAAGGTATTTTAGTGCATCTAAAGACATATAGCAGTTCTTTGTTAGATACGCCTGACGGTGTTTATGCATTATATTTATCACATATAGTATTTTTCTCCATGCAAGAAATTACAATGCCCGCTATTTTTTAAGATGTCTGCTAATAAACTGACCCGTTCAACGCTCAACATATGTCCCCAAAAATGCATTCCAATTTCTTGCTTCCAATCTCAATCTGTTTTTTTTTCAAATCCTTTTTCATATCTGATTGATGCCTGCTTTGGATGTAATTGATTTGTCTCGTTAGATAAATTGATTTTTTTGTGAATTATGTTTATTGTGTCTCTGCTTCCCGTGTATCTGTTGCAAATGACGAAATCATATTATATCGAGTAATAACATATACAAATTTACATACATTATTTAATTTATTAAATCTTACCTTTGAAAATATACTGAATTGTTAAAGGATGTTCAGTGCTGAAAAATAAAATTGGTAGTACCAGGGACACGTTGAGCCACCTTGGTGTGGTAAGTTGTTGAGACATGCACAATGGCACAACGCACGCCGTTGTCACCGTTATAATTTCATGCATCTTAATTTATCATCATTATTTTTATCACATGAAAGGCTGAAGCAACCCCGAGGACAATTTACTGGACTAAACCACATAGCATAACCACCCTTGATTCCAGAAACATTTTTTACTGCCTCTATGATTCCAAATGAAAAAATATGTAGACAAAAATGACATAAGTTCTGAAATTGCTCTTCTTCCTCAATGGCGGTCATTTTAAACTGTGGAATGACATAAGCTTTACAATGTTAAATAGGCCCGAAAAACTTTCTAGTGAAAAATTATGCAGAAAAAAGATATTACAAAGGGATATATTTGAATTTCTTCCTAAGTTACAATTTCATTATTGTATTAGGCGGCCATTTTGTTTTTTTGAGAACAAAACACGAATGAGGTTTTAAAACTTAAGAAGAAGACCTGAATTGAGTTCCCCGTAAAAATCAACTGAAAAAGAGGTATTACAAAGGAATATATGTTAACTTCTTTGTATGTTACAATTTTTGAATGGCCTCTGGCGGCTATTTTCGATTTTCGCGAATAAAAGCATGTCCCACTCCTGGGAAGCTTTGGGACTTTTTACAGGTCAGTAAGGATGACCATCTGACCAACTACTGAAATTTTCAGCTTAATATTATTTTTTTCCATCTTTACCCCTGAAAATGCCTAAAATTCCTAGACTTTATAGTTTTATAAGTTTTAATGTCAAATTTGTGATTTGAGCCAATAAAAATTGTAGATCGTATCTGTAAATCAGCTATTTTCATTGACTATTTTGTTTTGCGATATTAGGGGTCAAATAGTCAAAATCGAACTTGGCAAACAACATCTTTGAAATCAGCACTTTCAAATTAGGTTAAAACAGGTTTCAAAACACTTTCACCCCCAAAATGCCTACGGCACTTTTTTAGAGAACATATTCCCCTATTTCGACCGGACTTAGCCATGATTTTACTTAATATAAGGCCTATATTGCCATTTAGAGCTTTTTGTGACCGGAGATATACCATCATGCTAGATGCAGTAGGTCCTAGGCCTCTGAAAGCCCAGCCGGCTTTCGCCCGATGAGATATATAATTTTTCAGGTTTTTAATACAAAAGTGCCTATGCTGCTTTAATGTTGGGCCAGCGTCATAGACCAGTATAGGTACACAACGTTGAATCAATATAGGTGCGTGCTGGGTAGTTACGTCTCAGATGATTGCCCAGCATTAAACCAACACGTTAGCAATGGTGTGGTGTGGCTGCGGTGTGGCTGTCGGAGCGGAAGGCAGGACTGGTGATCTGAATCTAAATGCTTGTGTTTATGTATCCGTGCATCAAGGACAAGAAATTCCCTGTGGGACGATAAAATGGAAAATGTCCACTTCTTCAATTAAATCTGGTGACGCGGAAAGATAGCCATGCCCCGTAAACTGACCCTTGTGTTTGTCTTGGGAGATTTAGGATGCGATAATTATGATTGATTGATTGCTGTCTAGATTGAACTCTAGATTGATTGATTAGTTTCAATCAATAAATCAATAAATCAATAAATCAATCAATCAATCAATCAATCAATCAATCAATCAATCAATCAATCAATCAATCAATCAATCAATCAATCAATCAATCAATCAATCAATCAATCAATCAATCAATCAATTAAACAATCAATCAATCAATCAATCAATCAATTAATCAATCAATCAATCAATCAATCAATCAATCAATCAATCAATCAATCAATCAATCAATCAATCAAACAATCTATCAATCAACCATTGATTGATTGATTGATTGATTGAACTCTAGATTGAACTCTTGATTGCTTTATTATTTCCAATCAATCAAGTTTATTTGTGTTATTTTATGTTAGTAATGCATTGTCTACCTGAAAGGCGGTGCACATTGATATAATGTATATATTTATAGTGTGAAATACGACGAAATAATGTATTTTAACAAAGAAAGATTGTTATCAGTCTCACTGTCATGCCTGTTTGTCTGCATTCCCGATGCCTTTTGTCGACCGTCATTGCCGTGATCGCCGGCAGTTTGTGCTTAATTTGCTCGGTATTTATTTAATGTTTAAATAAATGCATTTACTATTTCATGGGCATACACAGGATTTTTTTGACCGTCTTACTTGTCAACGTTAACATATCGGTAATTTTATTTCTTTATTGTTTTATGTAATATTAGATGCTGCGCGAATTTGCTATACTTTTTGGCTGTAATTATCCCAGGAGAAATAGATAACTCGAACGACTCTAACCCGGTCCCTTCGGGCTCTTGAGTCAACCACGCTACCAATGAGCTATTCTGGCCCCACGCATTATCAAGGTAATTATGACATCACTATGCATCATTGTTGATCACCAATACAGGCATAGACAGGTGGCAAAATTGATTAGTGCAATGCCACACAGCATGCGACGACTCCCTGTGAAGGTGGTCAAATAAAGTGATACCGCTAAAAACCATCTCAGTACCCCAATAGTGAATAGATATTGTCTGAGGCATGTAAAAAATATGTTGGCGTGAAGAATATCGTTTCTCATAACAATACATATGTAACAATTAATTAATGGGAAATACATGTTACTTTTTTTATGTGTAATTTGGAAGATTTGTTACTGCTCAACTTGTTTTCAATTTCATATGCTGCTCCACATAGACTATACCCCTCGTCTAATCTACTACAAGAACGGAACATCATATGTCATTGTGATAAGACCACCTTGCCATTGATAAATAAACTTCATATTTGTTTGTACAAGCATAGGTCTAGACCAAAATGTTAACTAAATGGCATTTAAATTTTAATTAACCTACTGGAAGCGCGTCTGAAAAACACACGCATTTGAATCAATGTTGGTTTAATGCTGTCCCAGCGTCGCCACTCAACGGGGAACACGATGCGAGGGAACGTGATGATGGTAGGATACATATGGTAGTGCTACACGCCACTAAATGAGTGAACAAATTTTTATCATGTTATCATAGACCTCTAGATATGGACTATCAACTGGCGCGAGATCGTCGTGAACTTACGGCGCGCATGGGCGACTAGGAAAAGGGATAACTGATTTCCGGTCCACCTTTCCTTCTGTCAATATATGTTTTTTATCGGCGCGATGGGCGAGTAATTTGGGCTATTTTGTCACTATAATTTAAATTACTGAACCAACTAATTGTTCAAAGTGATGTAATTTTTTATGTTTACGCTAAATATATACATTAAAAACAATGACAATTGAGGTTTACAATTTAAAAAAGACGCCAAAGTGAAGCTGTTTCAAACTTGACTGTAGTGTACCCAGCAAACATGGGGCATTCACCCAATGCTGTTTCAATGTTGGGCCAGCGTCGAAGACAGCTTTGGGTGGATGCCCCGTGTTTGCTGGGTTACTAAGCCAGCATGTCAGTAGACCTTAATTCTGACAATTGTCATATTGAATTGAATACATGTATATACGTCACATTAGGCCTATAGCTAGGTGCTGCTGAGAAACTGGGTGTATTGGCATGGTGTGTATAGGTCTATGATTTATGACCACACTGAACTATGTGCACTGAACGATAGGACATTTTCACTGGAGAAGCATATTTCATTATGCTTTGATGTTTTAGTCTTGTTGTAATATTTAAATATTTTTGATAATGAAGCAGAAGGGACTATTATAATTGATCCATTTATCAAATACATTTGTTACGATTTGAAATATATTGATGTTAATCAATAATTTGACTGTGAGTGAAATTGTGATCAACACAATGTTAAAATGTTAACATACCCGAAGGTGATGATCAAAAAGCATATGGTTGACTGTTTACAGCGGAAGTAAACTATCCCTTCTCTCGCGAATTCTCGCTGACGGAAGCTCTCACACATGAATCAGTGTCGTGAGATTTCAAACTAGTAGTCCATGGCTAGAGGTCTATGATGTTATTTAGCTTTAGTAAATAAAGTGTCATTGGTATTGCGTTCCCCCGATATAAAAAATGATTGCATTCATATTTTCATATTGTGAATTCTATGTATGCTCATTTTGAGTTTGCAAGATCCTGACGACTCTAATTATATTTTATGTCCAGAAATATATTCACAGTCACCAAATTCATCTAAAATGGCACATGACAGCTTATTTTTATCGATAACTAAAATTATATTATTGATGCCAGGAATTGGTTCAGCGGTTCAAAGTTAGTCAGAAACCATATATGGATAGCATCATGCACAAGTGGGCTAACCCACATTTTGACGATTTTGAGATTTTGGTTGTTTTTGAAAGCTCTCACCAGAAGCTTTATCTGCCAAAAGAGCCAAATGTCTAGACCAATCACATTCTGTGGTACTGTTACAGTGAAGCCAAAGTTTGTTTGCGCATAATGCTTTTTGGCGATTTTCATAGAGTACAAATGATCTAACCCTCACTTTAGATCAAGTCAAAAAGAGTGAAATGGACGTGTCCAAGAATTTAAAGAGAAAAAACGGTTCACTGCAAAAAAAGCGAGGCGAATTTTACTCGATATCAGCGACAGTGCATCTTCGAGTTATTATACATAAAAAACAATGTAAAAAATCGCACAACAACTTGAAGTATATGATAAAACGAATAAATACAAATAAAGACAACAGGTAAATATAATCAGTGACCAAATGGTCTTTAGCAAGTTGTTTCTGTCAATAACATATATTTTCACTGTTTTTTTTATCATATTTCCTTAATATGTGGATGCATGTACGAAATTCTATCCATTGATCATGGATTAGGCAGCATAATATTTTGAAAATCAGTGATTTTTTTGAGAAATTGTGGGTCAAACCAAACGAAAAAACAACATGCACAAATGGTCTAACCCTCGTGTGACCAACTTTAAAGTGCTTTAATTTCGCATAAACCATATTTATGAAAAAAATATTTTATTTATTTTCAGTTTACAGTGTGATGTACATCCAATGTACATTCCATGTTAGGCTTTTAAAGGTTTTATCTCAGCTGCCTGATTTACCAGAAAGGTCAAAACCTTCAATGCTTGATTACTCAAAACACCAAAAAATGGGTTAGACCAGTTGTGCATGATACCATCCATATCATACATCTATTGGACTACTTATAAAAAAAGTTGTGCTTTCCCTATGACCGCTTTTGATCATTTCTGACTTTCATACCGAGGTTGAATGTCATAGAATAAGGTTCGTTAGATCACTGATGCCTAGAATGAAATTAGTGATACCAGAAATGGATTCCGTGCTCAAAGCTGGTCAGAAACGAGAAATCACCTGTAACTATTGGACCACTTTTGTGAAAGCTGTATTTTCACTATGACAACTACTGGTCATTTTTTTTTACTTTGGTATGGTGTTTGAAGGTCATATAATAAGGGTTTGTAAGGTCACCGATGCTTACCATTAGACACCTAAGATAAATAGTATTGATGTCAGAAATGGATTTTGCGTGGCAAAATTAGTCAAAACGACATACTGTAGTTCTGGGGCCGTATTCTCGTGACCATTTACGGAGTTCCGCATCTTAGATTTTTGGAATTTCCTCAAATATTTCCGCATCTTTGGTTTTTTTCCGCAAGTGCTATTCTCGGTAATTTTACGATGCGGAACTCACCTAAGTTTTAGCGAAGTGTAGAATTCGCAAATTTTCAAAATATTATATTCTGCACTTTATAATCATAAGCAAAATTGTATTTGTCATCCCCCTGATACTATACCCGCCGTCAGATTAACTTGTATCGCATGTTTTTCGCCGATTCCTCAGTCTATTCAGAACCGATTTTGATGAAATTTTGCAAGGAGTATTTTCTATTCACGCGGCGACTACCGTGAAATTTTCATAAACAAATAATATGTATTTCAAAAGTTAGACCATTTAACATGAAGTAAATTTGCAATTACGACGTCCCTCTATAAACCCATTAAACTGGTTTAATTAAAGTGTGTTTTTAGCCCTGAATTGCATTACATGCCAGATGGTCTAACTTTTTAGCTATACAATATTTTCCAATGAAAATTTCACGGTAGTCGCCGAGTGACTCGCAAATAGTCCATACAAAATCATGAAAATCGGTTGAGAATTGATTGAGAAAGCGGCGAAATCATGCGATACAAGTTAATCTGACGGCGGGTATAGGTATTAACTTTGTCAAAAAACGTGGATGACAATCCCTAACATTTTTTCAACCCTTCATGAAAAGTGGGCAATTTTGCCACCTGTCTAGTATAGACGGCAGCCTGTTGTGGTTATTATGCCCCCGTCACACCAGACCACGTTTCCACAACGTCCACCGCGTTCTAAAAAAATATATAAAAGTTGATTGAACGCAGTGCGGACGTGGTCAAATGTAAAATAAGCAGATTTCAAGTTCAGACTACGTACTTTCTGTGTCCTCACTGCGTCCTAACTACGTCAACGCCAGTTTTACACTGCATCCTACAGTCCCCACTAGCTCTTTACCACGCTCATGATGACGTCATTTACGTTCCTAATATGTGTTCACTACGTTCTGGCTACGTCCAACCAGTTCGCACCACGCGCTCACCACGCGTTTACCACGTAGGTATTGGGTTCTCCGATCTCATTATAAATATTTTGACGCTCTGCAAACAAATTCAATTTAGTTCCACAGATTTTGTAGACACTACCACCATGCCACGCAAGACATGGATTCAGGTGTAAGGATCAGCCAGGTTTAAGGGCAAAGGCCGTGGAAAAAGTAACGTAAGGCCAAGGTCCATAAGTTCGTCGCCGGATGTTATTGGGACCATAACTGCAGAGCCACAATTTACTGATAAAAGGACCGAGACTGAGCCCCATGACAGTGACAAAGACACCGACGTGGGTAGTGCAGTACCAGTGCCAATGCCAGCCAAAATTAAATACAAAAAAGTTGAAGGTAGTGAGCGATTTGTCTCTAGAAGAAAAACAGTCCATGATTGAGTGGTTAGAGGCACATCCAATAATATACAACAAGAAGTTGATCTCATACAAGGACACCACTAAAAAGAGAGAAACAATGTGGATGGCTGTTGTGATGTTCTGAATAATTAGATACAGTATTTATATCAAATCATCTGACCGATATGTGAACGCGGTGACAACCTGATACAGACGTGGCCAAGTTGGAACTAATAAGGACGTAATGCAGTCTTCTAGAACGTGGCATGGGCGTAGAGTGGTCATAGGAGAAGCGTGGGCTGGTCTCGGTTGACGTAGAAAGAACGTAGTAGTAGTAAGTAGTAAAACATTTATTTCGGTCTCACCCTGTCAACACAGGTCACTCATACAGAATTGCGAGAGACTAAAAAGCAAGCAAGTATACTAAAAGCAAACATCACATTATATGACTATATATATGGCTAATGCAATGAGGGAAAACATGCAAATGATAAGATGATAATTATGATAATTGGATGAACGATAAATATGTACGGATAAAACAGTGAGATGAAACAGTGAGAAAAAAATAAATAAATTATTTTTAAAAGTATAATTATGTAATATCCACCGTACTGCGTATATACACATGCACTAAAAACGTTCATTTATAGTAAGATTTCTCCGTATAGTTAAAATGTTATTGCAGGTTTTGGCACATCTATATGTAATATCATTGTTGGTGAAAATAAAATGAAGTTTTTCTGAATCATTCAGTGACATAAAAGTATTGTTAATATATACAGCATGCTTGAACAGTTGATCTCGGACACAATTATACATTGAACAATAAAGAAGCACATGTATTTCATTTTCTACCTCATCTGAGCAGAAATAACAAAAATGTTCATTTGCGGATATACCATAGTATCTTCCAATTTCTATATTAATCGGTGCAATACCGCAACGAAACTTTGCCATCGCACTGCGTAACCGTGGTGATTTAATATGAAGAAACTTTTCAGTGAAGTAATTAGATTTGAAAATCCGATAGGATCCACGTATAGCCTCTTCTCTTTCTAAATTATTTTTCCACTTAAATATATGTTTTGCCATCGCCTCCTCTTTCAGAAAATCTTGACGCTCTCTGTCACTATATAAATTTAATTGTTCTCTAATACCCATATCATCCCAACTTTTCTCCACTCGTCCTACCCATCCTCGCCCATGATGAAGTGACATGCCCGATTGAACACAGCATCAATACAGGGGTAACTACGGGTGCCCCGTATCGCAGCCCCATAATTAATAACTGGCCATACCAAGCTGTCGAACAATTTTATATAACAATTATATGAAATTCCCCCCATAGCTTTTACTTTAGAAATTAGCAATTCTAGTGCTCTATTCGCCGATTGGGCTACAACTTTAGCAGTATGTGTTAAATCTAAAGGGTCTGTTAATTGCAAACCAAGGTACTTATATGAATTCAAGATACTTATGTTACCGTTCCCACATAGAAAATATGTGCTGCGTAGCCTCTAAATTATTCGGTCTAAAATGTAGTATGCCTGATTTGGTTCTATTTATCAATAACTTCCACTCTGTACACCAGTTGCTTAATGAATTTAACATAACTTGTAAATCATTTTCAAACTCTGCCATTAAAACTACATCGTCAGCGTACATTAGCATATTATTTTCATATCATCAATCATTATGCCTTTACCAGTATCAGCAATAGCCTTATACAAATCATTAATATACAAATTAAAAAGTTAAGGAGATAAGGTGCACCCCTGTTTTACACCTGCCTCCACTGGAAACCAGTCGGATAACATATGCTGAAGTTTAATACAACTTTTAGTATCTTTATATGATGGTCTAACACCCTCAAGAAATTTACCAGAAATTCCCAAATGTCTGAGCTTATGCCACAACAGGTTTCGATTAATATTATCATATGGTTTTTTTTAATCATTAAAGGCAACAAATGTGGGCTTGCGTTCCGTTTTTCTACTTTCAATCACTGTAGTCAGAGTTGTAAGATGATCTATGGTAGATCGCTTTTGACGAAAACCATTTTGACAATCTTTCACAACAGAATTGTCTTCTGTCCACTTGCTTAGTCTTTTATTTAAAACATAACTGTACATTTTGCACATAGATGGGATTAAACTGATCCCCCGGGCCTGTAGGGGACCACCTGGTAACAACTCCGTGGACTTGGAAGGAAGGCACACTTGTACTACGTCAATCAAGTTGCCACAAGGTTTTTATTACGTTGCTACTGCGTCAATACCGTTGCTACTGCGTCCTTATGAAGACCGCACGGCGTTCTGGTTCGACTATACGTCCTCGCTACGCAAATTTTGAACATGTTCAATGTCCCTCCACGTCCTCCTCGTCCATGGAGACCACATCACGTCCTTATCGGCTTCTACTGCGTTCCCACGGCGTTGTGCAAAACCTTACTGCGTCCTGTCGCTTTTTTGTGGACGTGGTGGGAACGTGGTGGGAACGTGGCCTGGTGTGACGGGGGCAGAATTACGTTGTACTTTGGAAAAAATGTACTAAATTCCACAATAATCACGAAAAAAATAGAGTCATGTCCATTTGTCTTTTTGCATTGTCATTTTAGTTTCCTGGCAATAATTATTTGAAAACTTTTCATATATTTGAAAAAAATAACCTTTTCTTATCTCATGTTAAACAGTTGTGCCTGTTTCGTGTATGCATGTAGGCGATACTGTATTTCTAATTCAGGACAGAAATATGCCAAGTAAATTCTTACTGAAATAGCTCTAGGTAGATGATACCTTGATCACTGATTATCTGGCTGCATGATAAATCTCTCAATAATGTTCAGAACCGCAGGATTCCTTGTTCAATTTTCAAATACACTCAATTTTAAACGTTTTTGAACGTGTGGGATGAACGTCTACTCGCTGTTTCAATGTAGTGAAAAGGGGACAGTCAAAATCAACAGACATAAAAACGTATGGCCGCTATTAATGTTGGCCTCCCAGAAAACACACAACATTTGAATAACATTTGTACAATGTAGGCCCAACGTCGTTGACGTTGGTCCAATCTTGTACAAATGTTTTACAAATGTTTTGGTTTTACTGGGTAGCTTGCTGTACTTCGAGGTGAATATGGTGAACAAGGGCGTGTTTGTTTATAAGGGACGCACCATTAGATATCTGGGAGGGGGGAAGGGGGGCTAGAGTTTTTGTTGCTTGCAAACTTTTTTTTGCCTCCGAGAGAAAACAATTTTTTTTTTGGCAATCAACGTCCGACAATTTTTTTTTTTATGTTTCGTCGAATAATTTTTTTGTCGTATGCTTTCCCTATTATGTTTTTTATTATTTTTCCTGGTCAACATATTTTTCGTAAATTTCGACAACAACTTTTTTTTTCTGCCCACATTTTTAACAAACTTTTTTTTTCTGACTTTTGTGGCGACAAACTATTTTTTCAATTTTTTCTAGCCTCCCCCCCCCCCCCAGAGATCAAATGGTGCGTCCCTAAACAATGACAATGTTTCTAAAACTTGACGGAAGTGTAGACTACTTTTAATCCCTGCTGGTGTATATCTCAGTCAGCTGGTCAGAGAGGTACTATATACTGAACATCTAGTAGCCAGGAGTGAAGGTGTTGATAAATACATGTACAATGCCTCATGTCACCAGACCTAGCAAGATGCACCACTCAGAGGACGCAGAAAACAAAAACAGAAAGCAGAAAGCGGGAGGTAACGCACGACCTGCTCGTGGATGAGGCGCCCAGCCATCTCTATTAACAGGAAGGCAACGTATCAGACGGAGAGTCAGAACCTTAACCCTTCAGGTCCCATTAGCAACGCCAGGAGATTATTTGTTATAAATATGATCCTTCGGTTATCTTTGAAAAATGAAATGATGGGGTGATTCACAGTTCTTTAAAATATATACTAAGAAAGTGAATTAAATATTTTGCTTGAGGCAGAGTGTGAAATAAATAAAATATTGCAGACAGGAGGTAAAATAAAATTATTAGTAGTCCAGTTCAAAAACTCCAGCTCGCCCCCCCCCCTATATAGTAATGAATGGTGAAAACCACAGGCCAGGAAAATTACTATAAAGTTCGGACAATGGCGACAATGCAGCCACAACATATTAAAGCCTACACCTTAAGGTACAGTCACACTGGGACGCGGATTGACACGCTGCCCGCGGATTGAGCAAAATAGCCCAAATCGGCAATCCGCGCCAGACCGTCCCCAATCGCGTGTTGTAATCCGCGCGGTGTGCCTTCACACCCAGACCGACGAAAAATAGAGAACGCATACGTAGAAATCGTCTGTGAGCGTCTAAATCTTGTATGAGCGTGGATGAGTGCACACGTAACGTAGGTGGCGTACACATACCTCACGCGGTGTACTCTACACTTACGGACGCTCACTCACGGGAACCGACGATTGGGAAGGTCTGACGCGATGGCGACGCTTGAAGACGATGTGTTTACGCTCACGGCACGTGCAGACGGGATGCCTAAACGACGCGACGGCCAGAGACCATGTGTGTACACAAACGTGTGACAACCCACGCACCTGCACGTGTTTATGCTACATTATAGAAGCCGCGTGCACATGATTTCTTCCATTGGGTTTGTACATGCTGGTCCGTGCGCTTGTCCGCATGTTCCACACTGGCTTGCCCAATATTCTATTTCAATTTGGAATTATATATATATTAGATATATTTCTTTTATTGCTTCTTTATTTCTCGTTGTGTAACAAATGTACATTGTAGAATATCGTTTTCTTATGTAAAATATATCCCTAATTTATATTTATTGTAATGCATGTTATACTATTTGATATATAACTTGAAAGATATCTTTATAGCAAAATATATCTTCAAATTATATCTTATTCCAGGGGTCCAGATACCCACAAAAACAAAAACATGGTAGCCATGTGGACCCTTCAGATGTCCACTTAATCATATAGATTAACATGATTATTGCCTATAAAAAAATTGAACATAGTATATTATCCTCATTTTGAGGATAGACCTAAATGTGTGCTTGTCAAATCTTGGGAAATATCACTCTCGACGCGAGATCATACGAGACCTTTCAATCACTCTGACCAATCGGAGTTTGTACATGCCTGTCAATCAACCCTGTTGGTTAACTATCGATAATGCATGATAGTGATTCGTGTCAGCATATAAATATATTTATACAACACCTTTAAATCTAATAAATCCTTTAAATACTCCGATCAACGTCCTTTTCATACGCGGTTCCCAAATTGACACATTTGGGTGGAGGACACCACAAAATTGTGTACAGACTTAGCGAGATTGCATACATACACCGTAGACAGCGTGAGGCAGCGTGACATACCGTGACATAGCGTGAGTAAGCGTGATATGTCGTCAATTGGTGTACAGAAACCGTACATAGCGTACAGAGACCGTAGGCAGCTTGACTAAGCCTGACTAAGCGCAGCCAGTAGCTACGGATCCACTACGCAGACCATCTCACGGTGTACTCGCAACATGTCATGGCGTGAAGCACCGCACGTATGGTTTTGCAGCGTATAGTAGCGTACAGTATGGTGAGTATCGTACACTAGCGTACACTATTGTGTAGAGTGGCTTGCCCATTCCGAGGCTGCAACACACAAAATTGGCATTAAATTTTGCGAGTGCGTAGGGTAACGTAGGCTATTGTATAACAGTGTAGAGCAGCATAGGGACAGCGCATGCCAGTGTACGGGCTTCGTCTTGGAGAGAGATGCAGGGTGAGCCATTTCCGGTCTGCGCCCTGTCGCGCACGCCCATGATACCTACGGTGTATGTAAGATGCCTACGGTGTATGTACACCATCTCGCTGTGTATCTATGCTGATTCACGGATGATTGGGCCCCCGCGGACAGCCGCGCTTGGCCACGAATTTTTGAACAAGAAGTTGATTCGCAGAGCCGACGGATGGACGCGGTTGCCGCGAAAAGTGACGCGGTGACCGCCTGGAAATGTACGATCACGGACGCTTACCGACGCTTACAGATGCTTACCGACGTTTACCTACGCTGATTCCCGGTGCGGGGCTTTGCTCCTTCCGCATACCCCAGTGTGACTGGGCCTATATATTGCAAGAGATCACAGAGGCAGTCGACATCACACACAAACACAAAGAACCGGGAGTGGATTTTGGTTAGCGTTGGACCATCCACTGCACTGGCCCAAAATTCAAACGTACTATTATGTTTGATGGGTTACTAGCTCACTAATACCAATACAAAAATTGGCCGGTTGCGTTGGCTTATTTGATCCAGTTGTGGCTTGAACCCTGGCCGGGTCTGATATTTGCCATGGTGGTGTTGTCCTGTCTTATATGAATGAGTCTGATTGTTGTATTTCAGTAATTCAGTATTTTTCAATCGATCAATTTAATCTATTAAAATACCAAACACTTCATCAGTCTCGCCACATGTGACATAATTTGTGGTGAAATGATTATTATTTTGATACACGTTAAAGCCCCACCTGGTGATTATAGCAAATTCAACTAGCTTGATGACGCCACCTGGTGAGCTTGTATGAAGTAACTTCACTTGAGACTTTTACTTTCATTATCATTTTCTGTAGGACTAATTATAAGCAGAACTCGTGTGCGGACAATTGGGTAGTAAAGGTGCCATATATATAAATAACTTATTTGTGCACCAAATGTGCACACGTCTATGTATCATACCATTGCATTGGAAATATACGACAACTTGATGAAACTAAAAAAAAAAACGAACTACATATATGGATGTCTTTTTTGGTATTCTATATTTCCATAACTAGAATAAGGGAACTCGCATTCAGGATGATATTTTTCCTGTCAGAAATTATTGCTATATTGATTCGGAAGTCTCCCAATTCTTCAAAAAAATTCTGGTGTTGTTCCTATTTATTTGCATGTTTATGTAAATAAAATAATAATCGTATGTGTATATACATGTGAATTCATTTGATGTACATGCTTGGAAATATCTTTTTTTATCACTCTGAATGTGTTTTGGAGTTACCCTGTGTTAATAAGCAGCTGCAGATAGTCCCGTCTTTAACTTTTATCTCACTGTAATTCATCTAAAACTGTACTGTACTGATTTGCCCTTGAAATGACCTTGATATAACCTTGACATGACCTTCGTATTGTATCCCAGAAAAAGGGCAGCCCAAAACCATGTCCCCCTTGCACTCAGCTCAGGATTCCTCTTTTGCAATGGAAGTCGAAGGCTATGTTCCTAATTGCTTCACTTTAGGGCGGAGACCATTCATCCCACCACTCTCAGGAAGTTCCCTAGGGCTGGTGTATATGCACAAAAGCGGCCTAAAGCCCCATTCATTCATTCATTCATTCATTCATTCATTCATTCATTCATTCATCCATTCATTCATTCATTCATTCGTTCATTCAGTTAGCCTAATTTATTTATTCATTCGTTTGTTCGAACATTCATTCATTGTCACTTTCGCAAATCAGTCCAGTAAAACGAACGGAAAGTCCAGATTTATTCAATACTATATCAGAAAAATAAACCAATTCTTATTCCTTAACCCTTTGACTTCCAGGCCGGGGTGCATGCCAGGATCCAGATATACTAGTGTAGGAGTTCTATTTTTCGTCATTTGAAGCTGGAATTGCTAACGCAATTTCCAGCTTCAAATGACGAAAAATACATAAATGTAGTATATATTTGACGAAAATTTGTGTCATTTTATGGTTACGTTCATTGACGAATGACGACGGAAATTTCCGTCATGTATGGTAGTGAAAAGGTTAAATTATGATAATAGGGCCTAGTAAAGTGGACAGGGAGGGATCAATGTGTCATATTGCTCAGCAAAGCTGCCAGTGTATTTGCTAAAATACTTGCAGACTAAGTGTTTAGTCCGTGGACCCACCCTATTTTTTTGCCACCGATTTTCGCGATTTAGCCCTATTATTGTGTCTAAAATTTATAATCCGTGCCCGTGGTTTAAAAGCCATGCTTACGATTTATTATTATCCGTGCACACCGGATTACAAACATTCATGGGAACGTATTAGGCCTATATTATAAATTATTAGCACTAAGCAGAAAAGCGGATTGCAAACCGTGCGCAGGAATTATAGACCTATTATATAATGTATCCTTTTGGGGCTCCGTGCGGTCTGAATGTAAAAGTTATAACATATTATTAAAAGTATAAAAGTAGGTAGTAACTATCTTCTACTTTGCTGGTAATCATATACTGTCTTTTGGCTTTGCAGACGAGAATACTAACAGATGTACATAAGGAGACGATATTATAGCTCATTCAACGACAGAAAAAATCAATTGTATTAGCTATATGCCCTTATAATATTTTGAATACAAGCTATTAACATTGACTAAATAAATTCGGCATTGGCTGTGTTCTGTCCAACATTTAACTCATAGGATCACACACAACTAATTGTACTCCGAATCGTAATGATCGATAAATGCCTCATTGAAATGGGATGTCGCCACCTCGTTAAGTTTGTTTATTGATTAATGATTCTAGCAGACATAAAACCCCGTAACATGTTGTAGGCTGTGCATAAAAACCCACAAGGCGGGAGGCAATTATATATATATATATATTATATATATATATATATAAATATATATATATATATATATATATATATATATATATATATATATATATAATATATAATATATATATATATATTATGATCGTAAAACCTGACAAAGATCTAAACATTATTTCTAGTTACAGACCCATACTCTCTTCAAACAAAGTGTTCTTAAATTTATTATAGTGATGTAGGAAAGGTTCCGCATACATACTTGGCTCCTATACTAGTATTCCCAAGAAAATTCTACAAAAAATCGTACAGTTCTCCGCTGGTACACGCGGAATGCTGCACGTTCACATGGGGTGAACAATCTCTATGCACAATAGTATATAATGAAAAGACAGAAAAAGAGACTTAGACGATAAAAAACTGATTTTATTAAAAAGAGAGGGAAGAGAACACGAAAAAAATATAAAAGCTTATCAAATATATAGGTGTCACTAAAACAAAGACATTTTTTTCGGCGAGAATATCGACATACCCGTTGCTAAAACAAATAGAATAAATTTATAACAATTATAATTAGAGACTGGGGATGTACCTCGGAAATACATTACAGACCAGTACTGGAATACGTCGCGATAGGCATGTCATGAGCGGTCCAAGTCCACCTCGATAAACTTAAAGTACGATATCAAGACATGCATATGAAAAGTTTTTAGAAAACTAATACATACACGAATCATAGACCCAAATAAAACGGCAGGTACAGGGTTTCCTAGAGGATTTTTTTTTTTGGGGGGGGGATTGAGAGTGATTGGGAGAGGAGCTGCTGGAAGAGTGGCCAGTTTTAGCCCCCCGCCCCCCCCCCCCCCTGAAAGGGTCTCCAGGAAACCCTGATGTATCCCACCTAACACATCCGCGAGATAATTCATACCTTAGCCAATAAATTCATACTCTCGTCAGAAGAAAACTCAAATCTGTTCAAATTACAAAAAGAGCTATGCCTAAGTGAGATATTCAGAAAAAGGAGATACAACATATTATAGCTACCTGTTCTCTCAAAATAATATAAATACGGCCGATATAATTCAACCATGTCAACATTAGAGTGGGACCTGATACTAATATTTCCGGATTAGGTGTATGCACGAGAGCTGACAATATTAATGATGATAGAATTCCGTAACATCTAAAACATTTTCAAATTCCATGACTCAGACGCTTGAGATCGTTTTTTTATTATAGGTATGTTATTGTATAACATATATACAATATTGGATCAATGAATTATTTAATAACAATATCTAACTACCAAACCATTATGTTTTTCATAGACATGACATATAAATATAGTTCACTGTCAATGATGTTTGGCCCTATATGCGATGATAATTCAAATAGAGAGTATAATTACATGGATTCTTAAAATGGCAACAGTAAAAAAATACCACTCTGGGGAAACAATGTTCTACTGGGCCATACAAATTATATTTTTCAAAATTTATGTGTTAAATATATTATTTGTAAACAGCGTGTTTTATCTGTTTTTATAATATTCAACCTATCAAATTATTATACATGGTGTCATGTTTGTATCTTTTACTGCTATTTTTCTTAGCACCAT